>KZ346968.1:46069-56812 GCA_002352805.1 Teladorsagia circumcincta | reverse complement strand
TCTACGAACAACGACGACCACACAGCATCTATACTACCACGAGATCTGTTTCTCAAAGATACCACGAGCGACGGTGTACAACTGTTCTTCTATGAGACAAGAGGGGATGAAAAAGAGATGTATAATAACCAAAAAAAACTTTGCAAAAAGTGTTCTAGTAATTATACTGCAAAAATAACATGGTACAATTTTCATGAACGACCCACAAAGGTCAGCTATTTCAGAAGATAAGACGAATTAGCAGATTGTCTATCATAACCGGCTTCCCTTCAAGGTAAATGCTACTAAAGGAAGATTCCACGATGGTAGGTAGGAGGTTGAAGGAAAGGAATTGTACCTATCTGAAATGTAGGCGGTACCACAACGTGGGGACGTGGGGACGGTTCCGGTTGAAGGTTAAAGCAACACCCCCAGGTCGAGTTGGTGGGGTAAAAGAGGTCGATAATGAAAGTGTGGTTGACGAATTGATTGCAAATGACAAAAGAAACAAGGAGAACATGGGACCCTTCGAAATAAGGGACGGAGGTGCCTGACGAGGTGTCTAAACTAGCTGGCATTTCTTGCTGGCTAGCGCAGCAAGAAATGCAACTGCATTCGCGCAACTAATACAAGTAAATATACAGGCATCAATACGAACAAGGAAATATAATAATTCAAAGGATTAGGTGAGTAAAAGCCACCAAGATACAGGCAGCATTCCTTCGAACGCGTTACAGTTCACAGGCAATCGCGCAGGGGCTACGCAGTCGCGCAAGGACACGCAGCCACTTGATTCGTCCAGCGGCCAGCTTTGAAGGCCTTAGTAGTTGTCGCGCACTTCTGAGACGCGACAACGGTACATCTGTGCTACACGTGGACTACTCTATCTCATCCTAGGAATGATTCTTCAAGTTGGCTCCTCGCGGGGGTGTTGCTTTAAATGGCCATGGCGACCGAGGAGCCTCTCCTTTTTAGCAGAATGACACTATCAAGACAAAAAGGTATGCCGTCGCAAATTTTCATAAATGTTTCAGTCAAGCTGGTGCCCATCAGTGCGGAATCTATTGGTTCAACCTTGAAATTATGTTGATCTTGTAAGTGATTGCGCAGCCCCCTTCTCCAAAAGCATATTGAGTGAGCCTCAACAAAATTCAGACGCGCACTCCTTGCTGACCCTTCTATCAAAGCCACTAAGTTTGTGTGCAACCACTGTATTACTGGAACCCTCGCATGACAAGGTGTGTATTTTTGTCAAAAACGTAGTCATTCTGTAGAAGAAAAGAGAACGGATGGTTTCCTGCGACTTCTCCGTGTTCTAGTAATTTAATTTCAGAGGAGTAAAACTTCACGTCTGGGATTCAATATGAGTTGCATTCCCTTATCTTTGGGAAACCACCACGAAAATCTCGATGAAAGAGTATCGTTGAGTCCTGGCCTAATGAACAGCTTCATTTGATCCATCAAAGTTCAACTTCTTGTTGCCAAAGGAAAACGCTTTGAGAGGTACAAAATACTTGTTATTTTGAATGAAAGTTTGTTCAACGAAGCCATGGCTCGGCCCAGTCTTTTGAAGAATTTCTCTTCTCTAGTTTCAGCCACAGCGTCTAACGAGCATGACAGCACTCCTCACAGACCCTACGCTAATTGGCTATATCAGCGATTTTGCAAGAGGATTTCAGTTTCATACGCTTCCTGTCGTAGAGCTAACAAAGGCTGAGCGTACAAGGTGCTTTTGTTCGATGTTGGTCTCGAGATCATACCAATAGTTTTGGTGAGGTTTTGTTTACTATCGTGGTGCTCTCTTATTTCTATTCTTACGTTGTAGAATTTGAAGTACCAGGCCGCGGTTTTCCTTGAGTTTCCAAAAATGGCATCGATGCTCGTGGTGAAGTCATTAGGCGCCTATTTATAAAACATTCAGCTTTCTCTCGCGGTGGGAGGAGAGCAACTCAAACCGTGCCTTACACTGAATATCTACTACCGTTGCATTTTGGATCAAAAATCCATCGTAGAATTCTGAGGGGAGAGTGATGTGCTATAATTTTGCACTGGCTTCAAGACTAAAAAACTTTTCTGAAAGTCTGGAAAACTATCGGATGGCCTGATAACCTGTTATATAGATTTCTCCGTTGAGGCAGTTCTGATTTTAGGGGTTGCGATGAGTGATGTTTTTTAGAAGCTGATCTATTGTTATTTTTTTGGGGGGGGAGGTTAGGCGGGAGCGGGGGGGTAGAGTTTGAGTTTCCACCGCATTAAAGTTGAGCTCTGCCCCAAGGTCAGCACACGCGTTGCAAGAGTACATATCACGTCTGTCCAGTGGCCGTCTGCACAAAGAGAATGGTTGCAGATGGTGAAGGAGGGGGGGGGGTATCTCAGTTTTCCTCAGCAATTCACGTGAGCTTGATTGTAAACTTCGTAATAAGTGCCTAATGTGCCACCATTACGTGACAAAGCAACCGTGGTAAACGTAATGAGTTTTGACAATGATAATCGATCTGATTGATAGGTGATTTTTCTCAGAAGCTGAATTTCTCCCGAGGTAACATAATCCGGGCTAGCTGAACAAAGACTTGAAATGCGAAACATTTATCACACATCGTAATGCTGTTGACAAAAGCACAAGAATGGTGATGTACGATTGGCTTTCACCTGAAATATGTGTAGGCGCAGTTGCGCTCCAACACCAACGAATATCTGAGCGTTTCTTCTTTCTCCTGAACACTCACGCCAGGCAAATATGCTGTAGCTCTACCCATATCCGAGCCACCTATGCAGTTCATGAGGCGCGCATAGCGGAAAGCCCACAATTTGCGGTTTTCTTTGTAGCGCTTTTGAACATCTGGATGCACCAAAGCAGACGAGAACTTTCCTCTTGTTTGAATAAATTGTTCGAGTATGGCCTCATCTTTCATCCAATTATATGGTGTCTTGTTGAGATAAACGAATAAATTGTTCAGTAGTTTTTCCAGGTTTGCGTCCTTGACCTTCAGAAATTCTCTGACCTTTTCCATGTCCTTCTTAGCATATTCCATATATAGGTCCACCTTTTTCATATCGCCATTTTGTCCTTGAACTGTAAATTAACTATTCTTTTTCTGCTTACTAGATGCAATACTGAAGGAGTCTTACCGCTGACATACACAGAAGCAGACACAAGAATCAACAGAATGCTGTGAAGCATCGTCAACCACCTGAACAAAAATTACTTAATGCCTTGCCAAATGAAGTTGGTCTCAGTTTTGAATTGACTGTCGTTGTTGTAAATATACAGCAACTTTAAGAATATAAAATTTCACTCCAAAAGCTCAACGAAGGTTTAAAAATTGTCTTGCTTGCTTTGAAACTTTTAAGATTGAAGTGAGAAATTTAGTATTTTCCATTCCCCATTTAAAAATTGATCCTGAGCCGTCGGGATATCATCATATGGATGCTCAACTCGATTGTTTCAGGGTTTTTTCTCTCTTCTGGCGCGATGGCAAACGCCATATAGGCGCGCGAGTTTACCCATACAGGCTCACAGCAGTATGCCCAGATTTGTACCACCTAGGGAGGCTCGAGATAGGGAGCGAGTAGTGGTCCTGAAACGACTGAGGGACTATCCGATCCTACCACTATGAACATCTGGATGGCTGGCTGAGTGTCACCTCTTATTACGACACTTTCATATAAAAGATACGTAGCATGTCAATTTTCTTTAGCTCCACTGAATGAGGAAAGGGTGACGCAGTGATCATAAAGGAGCTAAGAAAACATGTGAAACGGCGAAAAGATCATGGCAACCGAAAATGTTATGGAAAGAGGTATTCGCTGAAGAGGGAGGTTGAGGTGGGGTGGCTAATGCGCACACTTCGGAGGCTCGTCCTCTTCAGATGGTTTCTTCAGGAAGGGCATTAAGCGTGAACCATGGAAGAGGGGCTCGAGCCGACAACAATGAGAGCGACTTTGCCTTCAAGGGTTGAAATTTCGATTTGAATGTTGCCTGTTCCAAGACGTCCCACCAGCATGACGCCTGTCCACCAAGAGAAAAAACTGCCAAAAGAAGTGAGCTTTTTGCGAAGTTTACGCATAAAGCTCATGAGCCACGATGTTTTTAGTGTGAAAGGAGAGATACCTAGTAGTTTCGGAAGGTGTCGAGAAGTAAAGATGATGGGTCGCGAGCAGCAACACATTTTTATAGAGCAATTTTATCGAATTCATATCAATAAATGACAAAGTGCAAATGTCACTTGTTTTGAATGTATAGACTTCATGCGATTCATAACCGACACATCTAGCCAACACGTGCAAGCTGATGTAAAAAGGCGATCACGGAGACCTTCATCTGGCTCTTACACGCGTATGAATCACTCAACATAAGATACAGGATTTCCTTGATTTGAAGAGGTAGATTTCCTTGACATCATTGCTCAAAGTGGTGCTCACAAACAGACCTTTGTCCTTCTTCAGTTTTTTCTTCGGCTGGTCTATTGTTCTACTTGCTTCAATTCCTAGCCTCCTGGGTGTCCCTTCCAATTGTTTCTAAAGCCGCACGTAAGGATCTGGGAAGACGAATCTTCTGAATTGTCTGAAGTTTTAACAGGTACATCAACTTTTTTCTAGGACATCACCCCTGCACATGCACTCTGACAGCGGAGTTGCTGTTGTGGGCGTCTCATTGTACTGTTTCATAATGTCACCTCTAGTATTGTGGTTGTGTAGACGTTTCATGAATGCGGCTGAAACATATCACATATGAGCGACCACAGTTTCACTAACATCGTCACAGTTCGATGAAAACAGCAGTACACAATGATTGTAAAACGCAGGATAGGGCGTCTGGCTCTATTCAGCTACTTATTTCATAATATTTCACATATCTGCGTACGTGGTGTTAGTACGTGAAACCCTTAGTCCACGCACTGAAAATCTTTGAAAATTCTTGTTTTGTGTGGTTGATCCTGGCTACGGACCCTGGCTATTTGATCTCACGTCACAGGCTCCTTTGGCAACTTCCAAGTCTGAAGTAGGCTGTGGAGAGGGCACAAAGTAGTGTAGTAACCTGACCTTGTCGCGCTCAGATTGAATAAAAGGTCATGTTTTCAGGCCTGATTCGGGAAACTGATAAAGCCACAAATCAATCAAAGCCGAATGTACCATTTGGAATGCGATACACCTCCTTTCCGTTGCCAGTAGTAGATATCAGAATGGATAGATCCCATTCGCTCGGGGGAATACAGCCTGGAGAAACACCATTGTTCAGTAAAGTAAGCGGTGTCGAATTTGAACGGGCTGGGCTCTCTCGTTGGAATGAATTCGTAACACCTACCTGTTATGCAACCATTACATCCCGATATTCGATGCACATCTCAGAAAAATTTTTAGCTCCCTCGTAAAAGGGTTGCAGTTCTGCTTAAGATTCCCTGATGAATTGACGACTGATGACAGGAGTACAACACGAGTTTGATCTGTAAATTGCTTCCTACTCCACCCGCAGGCACTGATTGAACGAAGTCACTGTGCAGTTAGCACTTGCTGTGTAGTCGCTGCAGCAGTTACTGTTTCGCGACAGCCGCACGCAGAAGCATCAGTCGCTGGATAGAGCAGATGACCTTAACAAGAGGACATATCCACCACAAGGTCAGCTCTGCTTTTGTTGGAACCTTCTCGGTTTGACCAGTATAAAGCTGTCCCGTGTCACAGCTATGAAGTCAGTAAAGCCTAGTGTAACCAACGGCAGAGACTCACAGCCAAACTTTAGCGAATGCCCTTGAAACTCAAAAACTATATCCGCTCCACGATTACCAAGAGTACACGTTTCGAAAATGACGGAGCTTCAAATACTGATACTTAGCCGAAAACTCCTGTCATGTTCACCGTGCAGCGGTGGTCGCGATTTGGATTGTCGTACACAGCATCCGTCGAATTGAAGTAATCACATGTTTTTCAAAACGCCAGCGTTGTGCGGTGAGTACAGCAGCCCTCTTTGAAAGAAGTGTCATTGTCGAAATCCCATTCATTCCACTTTACACCTGTTTCATAATATTCAGTTCGTGTATCCACAACAACAACGTTTGAATGTGCTCTTCAGTGTTTCCAGGGCCATTACGCTGTACGCATTATGTGTGTTGCAGAATCCTTGACCGAGTTACCATGTGATCCGTGGGGGCAGGGTTAAACGTTCTTCGCGCAACTTCAAAATTCTCCCAACCCTCCCTTTCGGAATTTTTTGACAAGACCGTCCTCCTCCTAGAAGCTATACGTAAATCGAGTTGTGGGTTTATGAATTCGCTTCGATAGAAGTTGTTTTTCCATGCACTGCTTGCGGAATTCAATTACTCTTCAGCTCCCCAGATTGGTACCACCGTAACCCGCGTTGGCGCAGAGGCACGCCATGTCACAGATTATCGGTTGACTTTTGACGTGCCCTTTTGTCGTTTCCTTTCCGTTCATGGGCAAGTGCCCGTTGCTCAGCGAGGTAATCTTATCTGAGCGCTGGAATGGGGAGGGGTCATAAACTCAAGCATCGGCCACCAAATTTCAAAGTATCATGGCATGGCAAGGTGACCCAGAAGGACAAGCTTGAAACTGCCATTGCAACTAATCACTGTAGACGAGTGATTGGTGCATAACAGAGCAAGAGATTTCGCTAAACCACTTAGTGAGCACAAGCGAAGAAGTTCTTACAGAATAATTCCGTTGCTTCCGACTAAATCAAAGAGAAAGATGGTGCAGTGAGCTTGGAAAAAAGATTTTCTAGAATCCGTACACGATTCAGAAAGAGTTCCAACTCCGAACTTTCCAGGAGAATCAAGCAATAATTGAAATTAAACTCAACAGATTTCAACGCTTTTACCTATTCTCCCGCTTCTCATTGTAGCACCTCAGTTTTGAAGAAGCTATGGGCGTTTGACGGTTGAAAACATGCGTCTCTATGTCTTTTCACGTCGTCAGGAGAACGACGTGAAAAGACATAGAGGAAAAGATGGAACAAAGGGTCCTTCGAAATAGTGGTCTTTCAGGAGAACACAAATAACTTCGAAAGTGCTGAATTTCTAGCTTCTAATTGGTCTTGGGGCTATACAAAAATTCACTATCGAAGAAGCCATGAACGTTCAAATCTTGAAACTTCGGGCTCTAAAAGATCGAGTCCTTTGAGAAACGCAACAACGAGGATATTTTTGGAGGAACGATTTTTAAAAAAGGTTTCGTTCTGCTCCGTAACCTCTAATCTTCTAGTTGGAGTTAATCTTGGAGATCTGCAGAAAGATGCTCATGAGAAAGTTATGATTATGTCGAAAGCTCGCAAAAAAAGGAACGACCGAACAATTTTTCGAAAAATTAAGCATCTACAACAATTCAACACATTGACGACATCGTAAGGCAGTAAGGTTTCCCTTTTTGCACACTACGTCGGACATTGCAATACGGTTGCGTCTCCCACCCAAGTAGGACTTTTTTCTGCGGCTGCGCAATTTCACTTACTGTTTTCATTCATTCTATGGCTCACACCACAACAAAACTGCAAACGTGGTTCACCGTATGGTCAAATATGCTTGTGACCAGAGGCGTTATGAAATCGACAGCACGGTCCATTCTTTGTTTCCTATTCGCATGACCAAGTTAATAAAAAATAGTGGTAGAAGTAAACAAAGACCCATACGGATGAAAAAAGATATGCTTTCTTCGGCATCACTAGTCCATTACGGAGAAAAATAATAAAATTAGCTTTCTCATGATCAGTTCGTGAAGTTCGTGAAGTCAAATCATAAGTTCGACGCAAACTCCACCCACTTTGGGCATGTTCCGCCTACCAACAGTACTTGATCTCATTTCCTTCGCCGACCGCGGTCCATTTTCCTCGGCCTCAAGGATTTCTTGGAACTTATGAGGGGAGGTCTTTCAGGACCCACGCTTTCTCAAAATGGTTTTTGCATGATGTAAAGGGATGTGCGTGGAGCACAGAACTGTAGTTCATTTCCGCTAAATGGCTCTCTGAATGCCAAAAAAAGAATGAGAAAGCGGTGCTTGATCCAATTCCTCCGGGGCTGCAAAATTTCTGCATTGTGATTTAACGCCACTAAATTGGCACTGAGTGACGTCAACACCAGAAATTGATGTCAAATTGATGATAGGGCTTGCAAAAACCCTTACAAGTAGGCGTATACCGAAAACTGGTGGGAGAAATTTGTGACTCAAAAAAGGCACCAACTTGCCGGCCAACGCGTCATAGGGATCCGAAATGATGTTGGAGCCAAAAATTAATGTCATATTCGTGATGAGAACACCTATCATGCTTGTAGTGGGCATTTTCAAGCAAATCAAGATTTTGACCCACTTTCGAAATATTGCTTCATGAGTAAAGTGAACTCTGTAGCACGCCATGCCCGATAGCTATCTACTTGGGAATGACTTTCTCTAGATCATCCCCAAGAAATGAATGTTAATATTAAACATAAAATACCAGGCGCCTAAGCTGATGACGGTCGGGGTGAGGATGGGGAGCCCACAATGCAGTGATTTTCTTTTAGTTCTACGCACGGAGCTCGCCTCCAACCGATTTGGAGTTCTTGAAAAGTTACTTATGCCTAGTGCAAATTTCGGAAGTTTGGTCAAAGATGCGTTTCCTCGAAACTTCGGCTATACAGGTTAGTCACTGCTCTATTCACGAAGATGGCAGTGTTTTTTGGAACCGCCGCTATCTGGCACCATTTCGACGTTACAACTTTTTTGCCTTCTTTCGGATAAAACTTATCTCATCGGGATTTTGATGGTTCTAGTCTCGAATAAGGCATACATTTTGGCAGCAGCTAATTTGAAGCCGATCTGGCAGTGTCAACAAAATATGCAAAAACGTCATCGAGGATCCGATCCACAACGCCCGAAGAAGTCCACAACGCTATCCACTACGCCACCGATGCTCCCACAACCCGTCAGGCCAAATGCACTAATGGAAGTTTCTCAAGCTCTTCAGTACAAAGAGTGACATCATTACAACAACTTTCCAGAATCGGAAAAATTTCGTTTTGTTTCCGATGCAGAGCTTCCGAGAACCCTTCATTATACAAGCAATCCATGCCACGATTGAGACAAACCACGCTGAAGGTGTAAAAACTGCAGTTTCAGACAAGATTATTTTCACTCCTTTTTTGGCATTCAGAGAGCCATTTAGCGAAAACGGATTACAGTTTCGTACTCCACGCACACCCTCTACATCATGCTAAAAACCGTTTTGAGAAAGCGCGGGTCCACCTGAAAGTCCTCCCTGAGTTATAATGTTTCGCGGATAACCCCGCCTACTTCTGTGCGTGCTCTGCTCCCCTAGAAGTTGACCTCTTCCCTCCGTCAACTCACATCCACTTTTTCCCGGTCTCCGGGACCTCCTGGGACCGATTTGTAGGCCTGGTTGCAAACTCCGCCCTTTGTGTACAGAGTACGTCACGTCCTGCCTTCACATTCAGCTTCTCCTCCTTTCTCACCCCTATCTTTTTTGCCAGTATCTGAGTCATCGCGGAGCCAAATTATGATACCTTGTAGGAACCGCGATTTAGCTGTGAAACCCCACCTATTTTGGTACATGCTTCGCCCACCAGTAAAAGTTGACCCTCGTCTCTTCTCTAACCTCTACCCCACTTCTCCCCGTCTCCTGGATTTTTGGAACCGAGTTATGAAATTTGGTGGAGAACTCCGCTCACTTTCGGGCATGCTCTGCCCGTCAGTAGCGGTTGACAAAGCTTCCTCCGCTAACCCCTATCCACTTTTCTCCCGGTCTCCGGGACTTCTTGGGACCGACTTATGGGCCTGGTTGCAAACTCCGCCCACTTTGGTGTACGCCATGCCCAGCCTTCACATTTAGCTTCTCCTCCTTTTCTAACGTCTCTCCACTGTTTTCCGGTTTCTAACTCATCTCGGAGCCGATTTATGAACTCTGGTAGAAAACGTCGCCTACTAAGGAACACGCTCCGCCCACAGTAGGCGGGAATCCGTCACTCCATATTTGCTGGGAACACCTTAGACCTTTGCGCTCCCTACAACAATTTATGTCGTGCACTGTAGGCATTCTCTATTCGTTGGATTTTTTCATAAAGTTCTGCTTTTTAGAGAACACTCGGCCCACCTAAGGTGGGTCTCCTCATTTCGATCTGACTTATCATTGCACACCATAAACCATTTTTCACGGTCTTTGGGCTGTTCTGGAACCGAATTCAAAACTTCTGCCGTCGGCACCGCCCCATTTGGTGCGTGCCCCTTCCACTGTGAGCGAAGCCCCGTATGTGTTTTGCACTGCTTGCCCACACCCCTAACCTGAGCCAGACTTGGAAAGTGGTTCTCGTGTGATACCGAATTTCGTGACAGGCGAAGAAACAGACAGGCAGACATAGCGCATAAAAGGATGGGCAAAAATTACGGCAACAACACAAATTGGTCATAAAAAAGTGATAAGGTCGAGAAAACCTAAAATAAGAATATTAGAATAAAATGCGAATACATATTGGTGGAAGGTGATTGAATAGGAAACAATCTTACACCTTGGAGTGGTCGCTTTCTGCGTTCACAAATAAACGAAGACTCCCTAGAAGGCCACAGACCCGGTGGGTTGCGGTTGCGTAGGTAGGCCTTGTCAAGCAGTTCCAAAGTTTTCACTGGCGATTACTCAACATGTCGACGCCCCTCCTATGCTTCTAGCAATGCTCTGCCTTTGGCACACTTCATACAAAGCATTTCAAAGGCTTTGAGTAGGAAGAGCTATGTCCCTTATTCTCCAATATGATGTATTTCACGATATTC
>KZ346967.1:34060-58539 GCA_002352805.1 Teladorsagia circumcincta | reverse complement strand
ACTGAGCCCTCTTGTAACGGTGCAAACTTTGCTCTGTGATAATAGCTTCCAACACTTTTTCGATGTCGATTTGATTCATTAGGCTTGCATTCTTTTTTACTGTTACAGAGTCTTGGTTACCATAATTTTGGCCCACCCTGTACATCAAGATGAGATCACATGTATCACAATACAACGAATATAGTAACATTATGTGAAAACAAACATTTAGAATATGAAAGGTAATCGCAAAGTTTGCACCGTTATAAGAGGGCTCAGTGCCGCGAGGCACTAGGAGCAGAAGAAATAAAAAAGGAAAGGTGTTGGCTTGGTGAGCTACTTCGCCTCCTTTTATAGCGTCTTTTTGGCGCGCGATCAGGTTCACCTTGGGTGCTCGTCGGTTAACCACCCGATCAGTAAATCGACGAGTCAAAATCGCGGGGTTCCGCGATAGGCTCCTCGTATTTGTCTTACAACCGATCTGACGTGGAAGGACTGGCATGTATAGCCGCACTATGATGCACAAAAATCAAGAAGCGATCGCTGTGTTGAGAGAGAAATGGTGAAAGGCACTCAACAAGAACTCTCCGGTACTTTGCGGAAGCCTCATGTCAGGAAAAAAAGCGAGTTCCAGGCGTACACTAGCACAAGGAGCTCGAAACGATGAGGGATTCTCTGCCGCAATCAAGTCGCTTGGAAACTAGTAGATATTCGCGTAGACTACCCCATTACCTATTGTTCGGCTCTTAGCATCACCTTAATTGAACTTTTTCACGTCGCTTCATAAATGATGATTGAATGATCGCGAAGTGTCGTAATACATACAAGACCTTTGCCCAACCATGAGGCGTTTTCCACGGCAAATCGGTACGTGTGCTCTTTTTGCCCTCTGATAATTTTGAAATACGCTTCATCGGTCCTCTTGTGATGTTTTCGCTTTATTCGTATTCGTCGTCTCCTGAATATGACGTAGTCTGCAGATACCTTCGAGCTCAAGGCAGTCTTCCGTAAGTGCTCCATCCTGAAGCAGCCAAACAATTTCTCAAATCGGTCGCTCTATGAATGGCTTTCTAGAGTTACTGGGTATAAACTGTGTAAAATCCCTCCCAGCCATAATTCCAGATAAGGTGCTATTAGTCCAGGCTCCTTCGACGACCACGTTGAGCTCGAACCGAGCGCCACGTTTTCGCGGCAAATTTTTCCGATTTCTTCGGTGCAGAAGGCAGTTGTAAAGTTTTCTGATAGATTTGAACGTGCTCTTTATTATGCTGTTGAAAGCATTCGGTCCGAATTTAGGGAAGTGTGATTAATGGAGCTGCGCTTGGCGCTTGGAGTGAAGTGTCTCTTTTTTCTTGGCCACCCCTGTACGCATGAATAGCAGTGTATTAAGATGGTAGGATAGTTTCCATCACCTTATAGCCCAATTTTGAAAATTTTGACGTTCTCCTATTTTATATCTGCCCGAAAGTCTTCAACGGCATACAGTTATGGTCAACATCTCAACGTTTATACGTCGAAGATCTTCATATAAATGAAGATTTGAAAAAATCCAACATTAGGTTATGGGGTATAGGGTCCAACCATATGTTGCTCTTATGCTGAGTACACGTAAAGGTAGAATGTATGCCAACAACGAACAATTGTAGTGGAAAGCGAGCCGATCCCAAATGACTGACTATGCGGTTCTACGCGCAACTCAAAATCCCGTCATAAACTTGCTAATCAGCAAGGTGTAATCCATATAAAAGCCTAGCACCCACCCAAGCACACACAATCGACTCTCCTGTTCTATTCTTCTCCATTACATCCCAACAATTACCTGAGAAACATTGTTTGCTCTTCGGCACTTCTAAACCTACTATTTCGTGGTGAATAAACCTTTTCTGATCTGGAAAAAACATTTCTAGCTTTCAGAATGTTGAAGTACGCAGCCGTCGCCTTTGCAGTCTTTGCAGCTTCAGAAGCCTTCCTCTTCGGTGCCGGTGCTGGTGGTGGCGGCGGTGGTAGTAGTTGCGGCTGGTAAGTGCTTCACGTTAAGCTTACTTGTTCACTGGGGAGCAACTATCCCTACCTTTTCATTTACAAACCATTGCATAATAAATCAATTTCAGTGCTGCTCCTGCGCCTGTATGTCCTCCTCCATGCCCACCTCCATGTCCTCCTCCATGTCCACCTCCATGTGCCGCTCCTGTTTCCTCAGGATGCGGAGGCGGCGGTGGCGGATATGCTGCTGCACCTTCTTACGGAGGAGGAGGTTATTCCAGCGGCGGTGGAGGCTACTCTTCCGGAGGAGGTTATTCTAACGGTGGAGGTTACTCTGGTGGTGGTGGCGGTGGCGGCGGTTATGCATCAGCTGGTGGCAACGCTTATGCTGGAAAGTAAGAACGTGCTCAGGACCACAACATGTTTGTACATTAGATGTTTTATTGATCAATTTATTATATTTATTGAGAGTCTATGACATAAATATTGATACTGATACATTTCTCCTGTCACATCTCGCCTCCAAAAGCATATATGGGCCAAAAACAGGTCTCCCTCGCTAATCTGCGGTGCGCTCTTTTACGCAAGTCATTTTTGGTCGCACAGGTCTTCGTCCACTTCTACGAAAGCGTTCTGAGAAGCAAATCTCACGAACAGATGCAAAAACAAAATTCGCTTACCAACCTGACACCCACTTTCAGTCATCGTCGAACCGAAGAATCAGGGCTCTTCTTATTACTCTGGGATTAGCTAAGCAGTAACTAGGGCAGTATGTAAGGTGTACTGCCTTAATTTTCTCAATCGATGGTTTCTTGGGCGGAACCGAAAGACAAGTCAGAAAGGGCTTCTCTCGCTACTGGTTTATCCTTTGCTTTTACAATTTGTTATGCCCATCATCAATGCAGTGCCATCCTAGAAATGGGAAGAGGTGGTGGGCAGTGAGAAGTTACGCTTTCGGTCGAAGCACCTACGACCTCACAAGAAAAATTGCAGTGTTTTTTGTAGTGCTTTTGATTTTATTCACACCAGCGTTGTACTTTTCAGCTATGTTCGACTTCCGAAGAGAATAATACATGAATTCGGTTCCAGCCCGTGCCTTTAAGTCAAGAAGTCTTACATAAAGAACATATTGAAACTTAGGAAAGTCCGTTTACAAGCCAACAAAAGGACAGCACATTTCGGTCTATCAAAACTGTATTTGACTTTCTTAATCCTCGTAGTGATGTACGTAAAATATGCAGTGGTTTTCAAAGAAGATGCAGGGGTTGTGAGACGAAATATCAGCTCCTGAAATTTTGTAGAAATTTCCTTCAATCTGAGCACAGAGTACAATCTAAAGACAATGTAATATCAAATAGCGATGTCCGTTTGATGTTGCTGGAATAACTACTCAAAATGTTACGAAAAACACGAAGTGACGCGTTACGCGTCCATTGTGCACATCTCGTGGGACACCGGGACGCGGTTGCACGTCACAGAACGGATCGTGTCCCACCAGGTGAAGAAAGCTAAAACGTGCGCTGTCGTCAACGTGATAAGACGATGAAAAACACAATAATTTTCTCAGAAAGCAGAAATTGACGTTTTTCGCCCACAAGCTAACTTGTTTTGAACGGAGAGTGAAGTTTTCATTAGGAGCAAGCGCACTCCTTGCCGTTCTTTTCGTTCTACAAAAATTGGCAGGGCAATCCAATGAAGGCAACCGTGCTTGTATAGCCAATGCGGCGAGCTGCGGCGTCCCAAAACAAAGGTCCAAAGATCTCGGATAGTGATCCGCTGTTGCGGGGGATAGTGCTGGGCGGTTCTTCGCGTAACTCAAAATCCCGTCCGCTTGAAACCTGCTAATTGGCCAGGTGCTAAGCCGTATAAATGCCTGGTTTTCATTCAAGCACTCATAATCCACTCTACCGTTGCTTTTCTTCATCACCTCCCAAGAATTACCTTAGAAATATTACTGTTAAAGCCTTCTGATCCTTGTACCTGTGACGATTAAACCTTTTCCAGATTCAAAAAGCTATTCGTAACTTTCAGAATGATTAAGTACGTGGCCGTTGCCTTTGCTGTCTTCGCAGCTTCCGAAGCCATCTTCTTCGGAAGTGGTGGTGGTGGCGGTGGATGCGGCTGGTGAGCGTTTTGTAACGAACTTGCTGATTCCATAAAGAATCAAGGTCTATTCTTTCTCATATATGGAACCATCGTACAATTAATGAATGTTTAGTGCTCCCCCTCCGCCTCCATGTCCTCCTCCATGTCCTCCTCCATGTCCTCCTCCATGTCCACCTCCATGTGCCGCTCCTGTTTCATCAGGATGCGGAGGCGGCGGTGGCGGATACGCTCCTCCTCCACCACCTTCATACGGAGGAGGCGGTTTCCCCAGCGGCGGTGGAGGTTACTCTGGCGGTGCCGGTTACTCTGGCGGCGGTGGCGGTGGCGGCGGTTATGCCTCATCCGCTGGCAACTCCTATGCTGGAAAGTAAGGACAAAGAGCAGGACATATCCAGATTCACAAATTGTTTGTACATCAGTTGTTTTGTTGAAAAATCTATTCTATTTATTGACAAGCAATGTCATAAAAATTATGCTCATCTGTTTCAACTGTCACATCTCGCAAAACGCCATTTGTATGCAATGGTGGACCCAAACAGGTCTCTCCTGCTAATTTTTGGCGCATTATTTTTACGCAAGCTATCTTGATCACCTTCTGCAGAAGCGTTCTAACCAGTATCGCAAGTCTTGCAGAAAGTTAAACCAAAGGTTCAAAAAGTACAATGGGGAATATTAGAGAGGAGAAAAAGCAAAAGGCCGCATGAAAAACACTGAAACTTCATTTGTGATGCTTGCCGTGGTATGACGGACAGACACTGTGCTGCGAGTAGAGGCAAAAGGCGAGATAGTACGTTGTATGCGGGGGGGGGGGCGTAAACGCCACTTAAGCCGCGACTTATAGAGTGCCAGCGCCGGCGCACACAAGGCAAGGCCTTAGGGCCCTTGCCCTGCACTTTTGAGTCGCGACGGTATCGCGCGTCTCGCCTTGGGGCCTCCGCTTTCATACTTTGGGAGGACTGACCCTGGGACTTCCTGACTCTTGGCTTTAATTTCCCCAAATGTGATGTATACCGCCTGCTCGAAGCTTGGCGTATTGTGTTGATTCTGGTGTCGAACATATTACGGAACAAAAAAAAGAAATTTCAAAATTGGGCTGTTGAATGTTTCGAAAACCTCCTTTCCAACCTGATGCTTTACGCTTATGACTTATCGGCTTGTCTAACAGTACACTCCTTGGTGAAAGTTCACAAGTGCGCTGATGACATCAAGGTGTGACGCTCTCTCTCTCCTTAATGGGTGGAGTCCGATTGACGCGCATCGTTCCCCACTCTTCGGGAGCCTCACTGCCTTTTCACTGGGTTACATTCCTCTTTCGGTCCCTGCCTTGTCGAAATCCTCCTTTTTGTGGTCTAGAATATTTTGAAGGGAGCACGGCTTCGGACAAGAACCACCTCAGAAAAACTGTTCGGACACTTCAACGTGACTGAGCTATGGCTTGCAAATAACATTAGGCTCGAAACAGTTCTACTGTTTCCAATTATGTCTCGAGTCCTCACTTAAAGGCAATAGCGTTGAAGGCATGCCCCGGCATCAAAATTGTATGGTTTTTGCACCGAATGCGAAAGTAATGGAGTGGATTGGATGTAATGGAGATAGTCAAGAGAAAGGGGGAATAACATGTCGAAAACGCCCAACTTAAGGGTTTACTCACCTTCGTGATGTGGCTGTGCTAAAGCAATGAGAGACTGAGCGCGGGAGGAGAGCATGAGGCGAGAAAGCGCAATAGATGAGAGGGCGTCAGACCACAGTCTGTTGCGGACGAAGAAAATTGTAGCCGCCGCAGGTGAAAGAGCAAGGTGCTAGCGCCCTCATCGGGTGATTCCCATGCAAAAGAGTGCCCCGCCTCAAAGGCGAGCCCCGGGATAAAATGTGGGTGTAAGAGCGTTCAGTAATGAAGCTGGAGGGAGGGAATGGTCTGCAAAAGCAAATGAAAACAAAAGAAACGCGATCACGCTCCAACTACGGATCTTCTCTATTTCCGCATTTCACCGCTGGATAGAGAAGAGGCGCAATGGACGAGTTTCACGGGCTCTCTAGTTCCTCCAGATGAAATGATATTGATAAAAAAAACGAAATGCAACCGCTGTGCAACTGCGCCCGCGCTTTTTCGCAGCGTCACGTCGCAGCGGTGGGGTTTAAGGTGGGGTTTGAGGACGAAGGTATGGACTGCGGGCCGAGCGAGCTTCTAGTGCCTTTGTCGCACATTTCAAGCCAAAAGGGGCACGACATAAACGCTCGTCCGCAGAGTACAGCGATCGGGATGGAACAGGTGAGCGTGTCTAATCTCGGACCGTGTCTTTAAGTCAATGTATTTGTATGTTTACGCTTCACCCTTCAGTAATGGTTGCGCTTCAAATGCACCACAAACAACACAACCAACGAAGTTTATCCTCGTTCTCACTACGTGTGTTTCGTGTCATATTCATATTCCGTCACGTTAATACTCCTAGGAAATATTGAGGTGCTAACTTAGTTGGGGAGACCACGCGGCGGCGCGGCAGCGTGGCGCTGGCGCTATCTCAAGCGAGATAGCGGTAGCGTGGCGCTGGCGCTATCTCAAGCGAGATAGCGGTAGCGTGGCGCTGGCGCTATCTCAAGCGAGATAGTGTAAACTCGAACATTCCAGCTTTTCACGCATGTGAAGTGGCCCCACCCCCCTAAACTGACTAAAGTCCCTCTGGATTTTCTCACGGATTTCCGAAAAACACAAACATGCCAGGCGAGCAAAGTGCCGCGCCGCCGCCTTATCTCCCCACCCAACTGACCATAAGCTAGCATCGATATTGATACTAATGAATCGTACATGAATAGATGGAAGACCATCTGGTTTCAAAGGGTTCCGACGTTTTACTCGTTACTTGAACTCTCAACTTATGTTCCTGTCACGAATGGCTAGAGCACGGACGATTGCAGAACGGCGTATGACTCGGCTTCACATCTCATGGAGGAGGGTGGGAGCCCTGAGACTAACACTAGGGGGAACGAATTCTGGGGTGAGTGAGCCAATTGGCAAGTGTGGCAAATGTTCGAATGTATGAGATCACAGTAGTCACGAAACGCCGTCCAGTCGTTTGAGAACAGGCGGGAACATCAAATTGAGGCAATTTAAAGGACTTATGGTGAATAAGAGAATGTAGTGATGTCCCGAAACAATCGAAGCAAACTGTGAATTGATACTCATAAAGCCCCGATGCTCCAGTTCACATTTAATTTTCCACGTTTTTCTCAAGTTTCGCCAGCGAACCCGTCTGGGACCTTGAGTCCCTTAGCAATATGTATTAGCTTAATGTAAGCAATACTTCTTTGTATTGTCAGGCTCATTGTGCGTGCATTATTGTGCACTCCGAATTTTACATATGGAATTCAAGTGTAGAACACACTATAAATTGAGCAATATTTATATAATAATAAGAAAGCTATCATTCCAATGTACAGACAATCTAAGTTCACGTTTCCACACTTCTTCTTACTTTCCAGCGTAAGCGTTACCGCCACCACCAGAAGCGTAACCGCCGCCGCCTCCCCCAGAAGCATAACCGCCTCCACCTCCGCTAGGGTAAGCCGGTGGGGGTGGTGGTGGAGGAGGAGCAGGGTATCCACCGCCGCCGCCTCCTCCGCATCCTGATGAGACAGGAGCCGGACATGGTGGTGGGCACGGAGGAGGGCATGGAGGTGGGCATGGAGGAGGACATGCGGGTGCAGGAGCGGGGCTGAAAATTGATGTATGATATAGGCTTTGCAATCATTGCGAAAGGAAGCGTTTCTCCTCCATGTAAATAGCGTTGGAACCACTCACCATCCGCAGCTGCTTCCACCGCCACCGCCTCCAAGCAGACCAAAACCGAAAGCCTCAGTTGCTGCAAAGACGGCGAACGCAAGGATTGCGTACTTGAACATCCTAAAAATGTGAACTGATTGAAAATAGAGAATAAGGTTCTTATTAAGAGAAAGAAATAATCCTAAAGGGAATGGGATGGGTGAGATGTTGCTTTCCCAAAAACGACTCCCTTATATAGCCTAGCTATGCAAACATCGAGTTTGTTGCGTAAATCGGTTATCCAAGCCAACGTGGAACGGCAACGGTGCCGCCTCGCATAAGTGTTACATTCCAGTTTGATGGACAGCTTCCTCATAAATTTTCTGTGGATATACAGTTCAAGATGGTGCTCCATTCAGAGCAAAAGTGAAGGAACCCGTCCAAATCCGTCTGTTACTCGCACTGCAAGCAGCTTCAGCCACATTCGTCAAGAATTGGGAAGACTTGTCTCCAAACAATAACTCAGCTCCCAAGTCTATCGCAAAATTAAAGTATAATGAACAGAAAATAGCAATACTTTAGCCAAGCCGTCGATCTCAAATAAATATTGGAAAATTGGAAAATATCATGCTGTCGGAAAAGTCTTTGGCCATTTTCATCTGCGTCTTGAGAAATCTTCAGGGATGTTTCTGAACATCTATTGTAAAACTTACTTCAACCTTAATTAATGACCTCTTTAGAGCATTCTTGCCGTGATATTTCGCCGCGGTTACGGCTAAGAAAATCGACTTTGACTGAAAGCACGTTTGGTCATTTTTGGTTTCAAAACCCAGAAAACGCGTCAGTGGAAGCGTTGCGGCAAGACCAACATCTGGCGATGGAGTTTCAAAGTGTCTTTCATTCCAGCTAAAGTCTCCCCGCCCTTTATGGGCTGTCTGGACAGTTTTGTTCATTTTGGACCAACATCTTGCGATGGGGTTTCAAAGTGTCTTTCATTCCAGCTAAAGTCTCCCCGCCCTTTATGGGCTGTCTGGACAGTTTTGTTCATTTTTCACGACATAGCAAACACTTTTTTCACGACATAGCAAACACTTTTTTCACGACATAGCAAACACTTGATTGCCAATGTTCAAAACCTCTAGGTAAAACACTCTGACGAGTGACTTCTGGAGTTTTTTGGGAGCGGTCTCTGGTGTAAAGCACAGTAACCGGCACAGCTTTTCCACAGTTATCAGAACACGACAGCCATTCCTCAAGAGCCGCTCAAAAAGAAGAGATTATGGCGAAAATAAAATCGTGATCTGGGTGACAACCGCCTTCACAGGCCTCCGGATTTTGCATGAACATTTTGGCTTAGCGTTTGCCTCGTTTTTTGACCCGATTACTTTGTTGGTGGTGACAAGGATGAATTCACCAAGTAGGCCACACACGCGAGCGCCGCTGGTTCAGACGCGTAGAATCGATAATTCCGACGTCCATTCTAGCAATGCAAATTGAGATGCACCCTTCAGTGTTGGTAGAGCTGCAAACGATTCGTCTACCGACAGCTCCCACCAACAGACTGCACTGCTATTGTGGTTTGATAGTGTGGGCGAGCGGATGGGTTTTCTGCCGCTATGCTAGGAAAATATTAAAAAGTTTACTTCATCCAGTCAGCAGCCGTCAAGGAATTTTGAAGACATTCCAGCTAAAGTCTCCCCGCCCTTTATGGGCTGTCTGGACAGTTTTGTTCATTCGATCCGGCCCCGAAGCAAACCGTTTGCTTCAATTGCTGTTGATTCAACTCAGAGAGGCTGAGGTTCATGACCGGGACTGCTGAAAACGGACTTCCTTGCGTTTTCGCCTCGGAAGATCAGGTAAACTTCATTTAGCAACATGCTAACATTGCGTCTCTCCCCTCAAAATCACGGCGGTTAGATAGGCTTTCAGGCTTTCGTTAGAGCATCACTTCCTTTGATGTGGCAAAGGAAATATGTAGCCATCTAATTGTCTTGACCTGCCTACTAGAGTATTCTATATCCAGCAGGACTTGCCTACCGCTACGCATCGCAGCATTACACTTTGCAAGCAGCACTCCCCGGAAAATGGCAGATATTTATGTAAGTTACCTGCGGCCTAACGTGTAAGCGTTTACTGAGAGAACAGAAGTTAATGTTCTGACTGAAGGCGACAATATGGCATAGTACTGCGCATTTTTGTTTCTGGACATGTTGTTTATTAACTGATTAAATTTCACTGAAAGATTTGTGGGCATTTTTTTGTGGGCGACAGTAATCGGACTATGCTTTTAGTCATCGCTGAGACAGTATTTTCATTCGCCCAGACGGCCGTAACCAGAAATCATCTCAGGAGTTTGGTAGCTCCTTGGCCAAATCGAGCTCAGATCCTCCGATGTGACGCTACTCATGATTAGCCGCTGTGTTTTTATACAAGAAGCTCGCAGCTATTTTATTTTATTGCAAGTTTTTGCATTTCTTGAGCAGGGGTGGTAACGAACCGATTGAAGAGTTTGCCATCATTGCAATGAAAAAATCGAAACTTTCTCCACTATTACGTATCTTGTCGAAGGAGGAATTTGACTGCAATCTTGGAAAGCTCTTCACTGACCGCTGTGGTGCAATGCATACAGAGGGAGCAGAAAAAAAGGCATTCTGCCTATTTTGCACTTCAGCAAATTTTTTTTACGCAAAAATTGCTGGTGTTGACGGAACGTCTGCACCAAAGCATTGCTTCTTTATAAGGAGACGCCAGGCTCCCTCTCTACCCACACCGTCTACAGAAAATCCAGTTTTCGGACGTAGCCGCCAAGCTCAAGGAGACCGCGGTAGTTGCTCTAGCCTGGAGCTATTGAAATTTCTTGATTCACTGTTGAATAGTTGTCTGGAGACATTATCTCTGACTGTGCGAACATCCTCCCAACCATGTTTCAGAAAATGACACACGATCCGTCTACGGCCCCATTGAGCGCGACCTGTGCCAGGCTTCCGTAGCAGGTTCTTCTGATTTCATTCGCGTTGAGGCCGTTGTGTATTTACTTTACATGACTAGATACCCAACGCGCTGTCGAGAAAAGGAGTCACCTACTCTATATATGCAAGCGCAGAGGAGGACTACGGAGTTTCGAACTACGTCATTGGTCGAAGATCAGAGACGCTGCCGTTTTCGCCAAGGAATCGAAGATCAGGTATGCCGGACACGTCATGCGATTTTGAGATGACCGATGGACCAGAGCGGTTACCCATCGGATATCACGGGACGTCAAAAGAACACCTAGACGGCCGCCGGCCCGATGGCCAGTTCTTCACGAAAAGTCTGAACGAAAGGAATGAAGGACACCGTGTCCCTCGAGCGATGAGGGTCCACTGGACTACTCTGGCACGCGGCTGCCGACAGCACGGCAGCGTGGCATACATTCTCTGCTTCCTCTCGCGTATAATGTACTATCTCGCCTTTTCCTTCTCCTCGCAGCACAGTGTCTCTCCGTCATACCACGCCCGGCCTCACGAGGGAAATCTTAGGGTTTTCTGTGCTGCCTTTTACTTCCTCTCCCCACTAGTGTTCCCCATTGCACACCTTGCCTAATTTTCGAGCAAGTTAACAAGCTGACTCAATCCTGACTCATGCCTTCAAAACACAGGCCTTCAGACGTTGGAAAAGGTGTGCCCTGCGGCACGCAGGTGTGACTCTACTCTCTTAGAGAGACCAGGTCTTTCTAAGGTTTTAGTTTGTTCTTGTTCTGGATTTTCCAAGTAGAGAATCCAACTAAATTTGGTGGGGTATTCTGAGGTAGTTGTTAGGCTATCAACACAAAAAAATCCCTCTTTGCAGGATTCTTGCTTTATGAACAGGTGCCTTGTTCTGCTCGAACGTCCAGAAAGATCTACTCTGATAGCTTCTTGTCCATGACAGACATCACATCTCAAGACTGTCCACGTGGCCTTTCACATCAATTTTTCGAATTGGCGATCCCGAAGTCGCAAGGGGGAAGACGAGTTTCTGCGTATGATATTTGTTCTGGTGATGCTGTAACCTTCTAATCTTCTACTTTTCCCATCTTAAGATGTTCCTAATGTCCTAAAGCTCTCATCCATTACCTAAAAGAGCTTCTATATTACGTTGAACTAATACTAGATGCAGCCACAGCCCCTTCTCGGTTCAATTTGAGGAACGGCATACAGTGATGTGGTTGCTTCACAAATTGTGAGAACTCTGTGATATTTGGTCTCGATAGGAGGAAGTCGGTGTGCTCTACCACATCATGCCCAGAAAGGAAGACGAATAGAAAAAAGTGAGTTTGACCGCGCGCATTCGCGGTCACCATGGTTTTGAAGAACTGCTGGGACAGATCTCAGTGAATGCTTCTGCGGGAATGTTGATATTGAGTGATTTCATTCGTGAATCTCCCTCCTGAATCTCTTGCATGTTCTCATTGGAAACCAGCATGGAAAGCAACAAATCTCGAAAATTTTGAAAATTGTGTTGTAAGTCATTTCATGGGAATCTATAAATTTGAAAATCACAGCCTGATCAAACATAAAGTTGTCGCAGCAGCTGCATTAAAACTCACTGAAGGCATTGGACGCGGAAAATGTGCCAGAGAGCGGATGCTTGCCTCAATAGGATAGCAAGGTCATTTGGATTATTTTTGAAGAAATACCGAGTCATTCACATTCCGATATACCATCTGATTTTCTTATTTCAGTTTGAGCTAAGTTTTTGACATGACCTGAGCTTGATTCAATATCCTTGGTGGGTTTTCAAGTGCAATAACTGCGCCCTTCACTTATGCTCTGCTATTATATTTTCTCAACGGTGTCTGTTAATCGCCTTCTGTCTGCATAAGTGTGCTTATTTTTCTCTGATCTGGATCAATAAATAAATATTTATTGCTAAAAAGAAGTACTGCAATGTAGAAAGAAGTTAATGCTCAAGCGCTTGTGTCAGCAGCTCGGAGTACATGGAGGAGGACACGGAGGAGGGCATGGTGGTGGACAAGGAGGTGGGCATGGAGGAGGACAAGGAGGAGGGCACGCTGGTGCAGGTGCAGGACTGAAAAAAAGGTATTTCGATAATTCTAATGACAAACCGAATGATTTCCCGAAAGTTAGTGAAGCTGGAGAAATCCACTCACCAGCCGCAGCCACCGCTGCTGCCACCACCCCCAAGAAGTCCGAAGCCGGAAGCCTCAGATGCTGCGAACACGGCAAACGCAAGGATCAGGAACTTGAACATTCTGAAAAGCGAATTCAAGGTAGTATTCAAACGAAACTTTGTTAGTTTAAAAAGCTTTCGAGGCCGCTAGCAAATTTTGAATTTTAGCACTAGTTTCTGTAGAAAATGCAAAAGCTGCGAACTTTGCAAAACAGTGCAATGTGATATGTCAAAATTTCGGCGAGGCTTTTATATTGATTTGCAGCCGTTGCATAATTCAGTTTCCGTTATCCAGTACGTAAGCTATGTTACGAAGGGTCACAGCGCACCTCCCATCGTAATCCCCGACTGCTGAGCGTGACCGCCGTCTGAGGACTTACAACTATAGGGTGCGCCAAACTTTAGCGGCAGCTATTCCGGGTCGTCTACAACGAAAATGCCACAATACTAAGAAACCGAAAATGCAAACTGAAAAAAAAACAAACAATTGCAATAACGTTCACAGTTCAATTAAGAATCGTAAAAACTTATCAAATCTTAGAAATCCCTGTGTTGGCATGTGTAGGAGATTCAGGATCACTTAACCTAGTCATAATAAACCACTAATGTAGCGTAAAATTATAAAATTAATTATAGGGCAGCACCCTCGCCCATCGTTACAATCATACATTATGGTGATCAAATAGCATAGGTATGAACATATCAACACCACACAACAAAAAAGCGCAAAACTTGACAAGATTCTTGAATAGTGGTTCAAGTTGTATGCGCATGCATTGTGGCCATTATTTTGGCGCACCCTGTACACCTGCTCCACTCGCCTCGCTTCGCAGACGACATTTAGCCCATATCTTCACACAGAAAAAAATATACCCTCTGACCTCAACCCTTTGACGACAATTGCACCCACCGGTGGGTGCCACTAAGACTGCCGCGTGGGACACTGGCGCCAAATTTTGGGCGCCACCTCAACCTTTGTTCATTTGCACATTCTAAACAATACTTACATTTTAGTAATTATAAGAATACTTCATACTATCTAACTGTAGCATGGTTTGGAGGAATGATTAATAGGAGCCGATTTATATCGAAATTTAGAATGTTGCATTCAGCCTCCCGACAAGTTGATTGGGGATTTGCATTACCAGGCTGAAGATCAATTACTAGTGAGAACTTTTCAACTTTCAGCAGGTGACTTAAGTATGCCGTTTGTCTGGAACTCCTGAGCTTTCGAGGCAAAAAAAAACACAAAGAAGTCCATTCTCGAATAGTCCGAATTACAAAACTCTGTCTCTTCTAGTTGAATCAACAGCATCAGATGCAGACGGAATTATGTTGGGGTCGGATCTGCTGAGCACATATGGCGAGCCAGAACGTCCAATAGGGGCTTGAAGAATTTTGCTGAACCTCCATCAAAGTTGCTTGACGGTCCATGCCTCCATGAAGTGAAGTTTGAAGTGTTCAACAAGCCGGGGAACCCATCCACTTAACCACATCATCAAACTACAACAGCAGTGCAGTTCTGGTAGGAGCCGACAGTTAACGAATTGCTTGCAGCTCAACCAATTCTGAAAGTTGCCTCCGAAGTTGTAGTTCTGGAATCAGCGTCTGAGCCAGTAGCGCTTCCGGCTGTTGTTTACGTGAGGAACCCATTTCGCTACCACCAACAAAGTGGTTGAATAAAACAAGATACAGACGGTAATCCAAAATGTCCATGCAACGTCTGAACGCTTCTGTAGGCGGTTGTCATCCCAATCACGAAATCTCGTTGCGCCGAACTTTCCCTTCTTTTTGGGGAGTATTGAAGAGCAGCTATTGTGTTCTAATGACTGTGGAAAAACTGTGTCAGCTACCGTGCATAGCACTAGAGTGTTTCCAGACAACTCCTTAGGACATTCGTCACTTTGTGTGACAGGCCAACCGATTTTGAGCTTTTTTCTAGAGTTTCTGGACACCGACAATCAGGGTGAGGCGTGCCTTGAGGAAAGTTCGACAGGTCGACGGGGGTCCTCATCAGGTCGACAGGGGGGGGGTATTTGGCCCGTTAGAGGATGGAAGCAGTAGGATCATCACTGACGGCAGACTTTAAAAAAACCCATCAAGAAGTGATCCTCATGATTCAAAATGGTCCGCGTTGTGATTTTACGCTACATTAGGGATTTATCAAGACTAACTTAGTTAATACTGAATCCTCCAATTCCGACGGATATTTATCTTCCAAATGAGCCACGAATGTGAAGTGGTGTCAAGCACACGGCGCGCTCTTGAATGAGCAAAATTAGTTGCGCTCGCTTTAATTACGGTTCCCTGAGGGAAAAAATAACGATCCAGGAGAACATGAAGAGGTTTCCGAAAGGTTCCGTGTGAAATGGCAGAGGAGGATCCACTATTGAAGAAGAAATGCAGTCGTTGAGCGTTAAGTTAACAAGCATATAGTCATTAAAGATGATATTTGCTAAGCATTTCACTAACCCGTTTGAAAGAAGGATGCACGTGGATTCCGAATCTGCTCCCACTTTTGTACGTAATCGCCCGTGAAAGGAGCTATAATCGTTGAAAGAAAGTCAGTGCAGCAAAAAGGTTCCTTTCGGGGGTACTCGAGCAAAAATCCTCGACGTGTGTGCTGACGGGTGGGTAAACTTCTATTTGAAGGTGGTTCAGTGGATGGTGATTGATTGACTTACCCGTCAGCTAGGGGTGCTAGAATTCGCCAGAAAGAGTGGAAGCTCACCTCTCGACGAGTAGGGTCCACCACAGTTGAAAATAGGGAAGCACCACCGGCTCCGAAACAATACAAATTGAATGAATTGAAGATGGCTCCCTGCAGATAGTCGATCATTTTCCGAATAAGTGAGATTTCCTGCTCCAAATCACGGTTAATGGTGAATATACCTCCTGCCTTTCATATCGCTGCTCGGTAGCGAGTACCCATCAAATTGCGGTTTCTCGGCGACCGTGAAAAACAAACGCACCACAATTGAATGAGAATCAGACTTCTGGGCTCTTCTGTCCTCACTAAATGAAGTAAATGTAATATGAAAAGAACTTCTGCGGTGATTCCTTGTGATGCTCACCCAGTATACGAAACGGGGCAGCGTACGTCCGAGTAGAAAACAATAAAGGGGGGGAACCCGATTCAAGAAAAAAAATCGACACAACTTCAATGAAACAGAACTCTCCAAAAAAAGCAATTGCCGAAACCCTTGCGATTAAAAGGGGAAATGAATTACTCAAAAATTCTTCTTCTGTTCGAAAGGGCTTCTCTGGAACTCAATTTCTTCTCACCTCTTCGGTTCCTTCTCTTCTTCCCTTTTTCCGAAGCGAGTAACCAATATGAAGCAGTTGAATAAACAATACAGTGAGTGAATAGCAATTTGAACAAAAAATCTTCTTCGAGTGAAAACTGAATCCCGTTGAGAATCTGAAGATAGTCAGTTAGCAATTGTCCAGCAATTTAAGAAAGCCGAGGGAGAGAGTCTCGCCACTGCAAAAGGGGAATTAGCGGAAGATTGGTCGAGAGAGGAATAGGTCGGCGTCGAAGCCAACGGCCGACTCCTTCACCAGAAGGAAAGGGAACATTGACCAAGAAAGTAAAACGACACCAGCCGAGCTGCCCGATTTTCAGAATTTAGGCCGTTCGCGGGTTGCCGCGTGTTACGGTAACTGATGTCCAAGCAGTTCGTGGCGAGACCCCCGCTGTCTTTACAAAGTGGTTCTTCAAGCACTAACCTTAGTGCTTGGAGATAACGTGCATTCTGTGAATACTGGACGTAATAAGCAGTTCCAGTAACCATTAGATAGAGCAAATCTTCTAGTTTACGATGACGTATAAATTTCCCAGAAAGGACGAGCTTGAACGGAGTTATGGCTTTGGAAAGTGTGAAAACTCGCACTCATCACTAATTTTCCTCATTAATTTTCCAAAAATCCTCGACGTGGGCATTTTTCAGATACTGATCGTATCGAGCTACTCTAGAAGCTGTTGGATGGAGCAAATTTTCTAGTTTATAATGACGTATGAACTTTTAAGATTTGACAACTTTGAAGGAAGTTATGGCTTTGGGAAGTGTGAAAACTCGCAGCCATCACCAATTTTCCTCGTCAATAAACCTAAATTGAGCATTTCGTATTAATTTTGATGAATTTTGTACTGGTTAGAAAGAGCTCGAGGGAAACTCCCCAATCTCCACTCAGATTGAAAATTCCTCTATTCTGGAGAAAGTTATAGTCACTTGAATAAGTGTTGTAGTTTCTATAGTAATAGATGAACTGCTACACGGTTAACACTCACAAGGAAAGCCCCTCAGGTCGCCATGGCCATTCAAGAAGGGATGCATACGCCTAAATGTGCCTTCGAGCGCTGATCTCAAATCTATCTTCCAAATCTGCTAAACGATTCTCTGAACGAAGTTATGAAGCAAAGTATTGCAGCGGTAGTGGTCGCGACTCACAGTCAAAATGTCGTAGGGTCGGTTCCTTGAAGTGTTTACTGTTGTCCATTATTTATGTGTATAGCTAAGCGGCTTTTGCTAGCCTATGAAATGATTTCCTGAAGAATGCAATGCAGTAATTACGATGAGGGACCGATCCTACGACATTTTGACTGTGAGCAGCGACCACTACTTGCGCTGTTTTACTTCATTACTCCGTTCAAAAATTCGTTTAGCAGATTTGGCAGGTAGATTTGAGATCAGCGTTCGAAGGTCCATCTAGGCGTATGCATCTCTTCTTGAATGGCCATGGCGACCTGAGGGGCTTTCCTTGTCAGACCCAATCAGTTCGCAGCTGGTTTAAAACTTCTACAAGTCTAGTTCGTAATTGCTTCTTGTTTTTTTTTCATCTTGTTCCTTTGACGAATTGAATAACCTTTGTTCGACTTCTTCTACTTTGATGACGGAATTTATGATGGAGGGTACGGCAGAGCTTTTTTCAGGAAAGGTTTTGGGTATGGATAAACAACGTTTTCATCCTCGGCTTGTCAATAGACTTTTGGACTTCAGTCGCTGGAGGCGTTGGGGGATCGTATTTCCAAATTTCCCTCGACGCCTCGCTTGACCCTGCCGACCAAATGTTTGCCATGTCATGAAAAAAACATAGAGGTCCATGGCAAGACGTAGAATTCTTGTCGCATCGCTTCCACTGACGCGTTTTCTGGGTTTCAAATCAAGAGTGGCCGATTATCCTCTCAGTCAAAATCTCTTCAGAGTATCTCTACCGTGGCATTTCTCAGCTATAATAGCTGCGAAATGCCACGGTAGAGATACTCTGAAGAGATTATGACCAAGGTTTCATACACACGTTTTACAATGGATGTTCAAGAGTTGACCCTGGAGATTTACCAACATACATGTATTACATGAATTGGGCAAAGACTTTTGGGACAACCTAATACTTCACTTCTCTTTTCTTGGTCATTTCAACTCTTTCTCTCTTCCTTTTTCCTTATTTTTCGTATCATGAACTGGTATTTTTATGTGTTCTGTTCTCCATTGTGATTGCACCTTTTCAGTATATTATATAAATGAATAAATAAACCTTTGTTTCAATTCTGCTTCCACAAGAGTTGTGAGTTTTTCTTTTGTGGGGGTTACTTCAATCCTTTACGTGTCTGTATTAGGAATGCGCTTACTTTCCATGCCAATGTCCTTTTCCTAGCACTGAAAAGTGTCTAGTTGTTCTCGGGGACTTTCGTGAATTAGCGCTATTTCAATCTTTGGACGAGCCCGCTGCCCTGTGTGCCGCAACCGAAGCGTCGGTCGGACATGTGAAGAGTTCGGGCTCCCTCGGCAAGTTGAAGAATCAAATCGAATTTTTCAGCCACGCACCATCTTCCCCATACCAGGAAAATCAACAAGAAAAATTGAGAATGTGAACTGCGAATTTTCGCCTTCACCGCTGGTAACTCTGACCAACTTGCATTTCACTGTCGCCGATCCCTATTTATATGGCAACCAGTTAAAAGACAGATTTATATTTACACTGTATTTGTAGCTGGAAGCTGCTCATAACTTCGCTCGCCGAAAACTCTTCGGTGCC
The DNA here is from genome assembly GCA_002352805.1 of Teladorsagia circumcincta. Taxonomy (NCBI): domain Eukaryota; kingdom Metazoa; phylum Nematoda; class Chromadorea; order Rhabditida; family Trichostrongylidae; genus Teladorsagia; species Teladorsagia circumcincta. The sequence goes on along the minus strand of KZ346967.1, from coordinate 39,527 downwards.
ACGCGGGATATCTTGCCGAACAAACGGCACATCTCCAACTAATTCTTTTATGTCAAGTGCAAGTACACAAGCAACAAATACAACGACAAAATTAGTAGTCGCTATAACTAGACATCTGACCTACACAACTTGACACAATCACTAAGGAACTTGCCCGAATCTAGCGAACTTAACAAGATGCCTAAGTAACTTGAAATCGAAGGTTGACGAAATATGGAAAGCTGGGAAAGCTAGCGCTCAAGCTAGCTCTGAGGCAACTGCTCCCGGAAGACGACGGCAGAAAACTCTGATCCTTCGAATGTTTATTAAGCGATTTTATACGCGCTTATAGATGTTTTATGAAGACAAGCGCGTCGTCGCAAGCTTCCCCATGACTTTGGTATGCGCATCTTTCCAAAACATTCGCTACAGCTACAGTATTACACATTGCAGAGAAAAAAGGGTCATGGTCTCACGACAGTATTATTTGTTGCATTTGAAGGCTGAAGTGATATCAAGGAGGTCGGAGCTCGTGTTATGAAGTTAAAGGCCACAGTTCCGTGACTCTCCTAGGAGAGCGATCACATTCTGTGTGAAACATAGGGGATGCAATACGGCTAGAAAATCATTATCAGAATTTACAACACAATTTCAAGATTTGATTCTAAGCAGTTTCTGAATTGATATGCTGAAATCCATGCTCTATTGCTTTTTTCTTTCAAAAGTGCATTTGTAATTCGAAAGTACAATCGAATATAAAGGTTTGGTAGCAGCATCAGAAAACCTGCCCAGCACTATTTAGGGCTCTGAAAGAGCGTCGAAGGAAGGCTTGCTCGGTAATTTAACAAATTTTTGGATACACTGAACAGCAGACACCTTGGTATACCAGTTAGTCTACTTGTTTTAGGTGTAGATATGTATTTGGGCTTCAATAGGCTAGGCTTGATTACCAAGAGGTTCTCATGTGCAACGTAAGCCTCTTCTCCGTCGCTCTACTGTTTTCAGAGAAGCGTCTGCTCATCGCTTTCTGTGTGTGTGTGTGTTTTCATTCTCATATGGATAACTAAATAAATATTTATTGCTAAAAAAGATATCCTGTAACGATGAGAGTTTTTGCCATCTTGATTTCAGCAGCTCGGAGTGCATGGAGGAGGACACGGAGGAGGGCACGGTGGTGGACAAGGAGGTGGGCATGGAGGAGGACATGGGGGAGGACACGCCGGTGCAGGAGCAGGGCTAAAAAGGTGCATTGAAGATCCTGTTGACAAATAGATAATCAGTAAATAATTCCTTAAGAATTCAATAAGGTTGAAGGAATTTACTCACCATCCGCAACTGCTACCACCACCACCGCCTCCAAGGAGGCCGAAACCGAAAGCCTCAGATGCTGCGAAGACGGCAAATGCAAGGATCAGGTATTTGAACATTCTGGAAATAGGGAAATTATCCAAAGTCTGAGAAAGTATCCCAAAAAGCTTAGACGTCTAAGAAGCTTGTAAAGCCGACTGAAGATTTTGAGCAGTTGTATCGGAAGGAGTGCAAAAGCTGTGAAGTTATCGCAAATCACTGCAATGTGATATCTCAAAATTTCTACGAAGCTTTTATATTGGTTTGCAGTCGTTGCATAATCCAGTTTCCGTTATCCAGTACGTAAGCTATGTTACGATGTCACGTAGCACCTCTTTTGGTGAGAGCGGAGAGGTCCGCGCAGTATCGCCGATTTCTGAGCGTGACCACTGTCTGAGGGCTTAAAATTACACGGTCTCCCTTTCGGAGACGTCATTTAGCCCATATCACACAGAAAAGAACCTGTAGCTCCAATTGTTCGCTCGGGAGCGCGCACCGCACCGGTTAGATAAAGAATTCGACTCTAACTGTAATTGCGAAACACGGATGCGCTGGTTGTGATTTTCGAGCCGGGAGCGTCGTAGACAGAAGAAGGAAGTTTTCTGCGTTCTTTTAACGTTGACCAATATCTTTTGTGACGGGCCACGCATTCTACTTCCATTGATAATCGTAACACCATTTTTGGATCTATACAGTCACTTGTGACGGTCAGCCTATGAAGACACACACTAGCGGTCAAAGGTTTGGAAACTTTTTTGGTCCAGGAAATCCTGTTTCGATCTAACGCAGCCATTGAGCAACAAAAGTGCCTCAAATTTCACATGTTAGATACAAAATTAAGTGTGGAATACGAGTGATACAGGATTTCCTGATACTGGTCATCAATTTCGAAATATACAATTTTTTTTGAAAAATTGTGCGTCAAAAGTTTGGAAACTCTGCAATCCCAGAGCAACTCAGCATAGCACCCCTTGTTTTCGCCTATCATGATCTTATATCACCATGAGTGAGGTAAATAAGCCCCATTCGTGGAGTATGGTTTAGTTATTGAGTTATTGTTAATGCTCCTATGTTAAATAAACGTTCCTGCAAACGATGACGGTTCTGTTCACAACATCTCTGGAATTCGAATGAAAATCAGAAATTTGTTGAGTAATTGTGTGATTCTACAATGGCGGCGTTTTTTAGTGGCACTGAATCAGCTATAACATCCTCTTCGGAATCTGAAGTGGAATCCTACAGCTTGTTAGCTAACTCAAATTGTTCGGTGGCATTTTTTGCTGGAATGTGGATAAAACAATATGTGAGCTCTTCCCTATGGTGCACAACTCAGATATATTTCAAATCTTCACTTGTCCCCTTCATAACAACATTCCTTCCTGAGCCTACGAAGGCGACAATGAGAAGGCAGCATCGCATCATTATTATGATAGAAAACCCATGTTTTCGGCTAGTTCTGACTATCAAATGGAAGCATTGTAATTCTCAGACTATCCTTATATTAAGGCCAGCCAACATTTCGCTAGGCACTAAGAAGTGAGAAATCGCCGAATGGTCCGTCATACCCTTGCCTACGACACTGCTCCACTATTTCTTGACTGCCGGGATCTGATACCTGAAAGGAAGTTTCCAGTTTGCAGATTACTTCACAAAGTTCCAACACCATTTCCAAGAAGACAGGAAATTGCTGAGCACAGTTTTGCACCCCTCGCCTTCCGTCCAGGTTCTTCATTTGTGGGCGGAAGCTAGGTGGACCATCCTGCAACTGAAAATTACACAATATTCGATAATCAAACTAAAATTAACACGTTGACGACAGGCTGACGCGCATGCGCGTCAGTATTTTGGCACCGCATGGGACATTCTGACGCGCATGCGCGTCAGCATCTTTGTATGTATTTTTTTCCGCACATGACTGACTTTTTTCAAGATGTCTTGTTTCTATTCTATAGACTACACTTCCTGAAAACTGTAAACGGCATGGTCCATTCGGGGGTAGAATATGCTCTAGTTGAGGAGAGGTTTTCTTAACCTTTGAAAGTTGAGGGGTGCCATAGTCGAAGACGCATCGGATGACTTGTCTGGGCCCTCTCAAGGAGATGGTGTAATCATGCGCATCCAGCTTTACATTTATATCATTTGAATTGCAGTACATTTTCTTCCCCACATTCCCGATCTGGGTCTGTTCTTCCTTAAGCATTGCTACCACTATTTCGCTGAGAGGGTGCAGACAAGCAGGGGGTACCTTTGCTGAAGGCTCCTTTCCCCCTGCTACCAGTATACACTTGTTTTGCTACTTTCCAGCTTTCAGTTCCAGAAAACGCACCTCGTGGTACGAGCTGACGCGCTTGCGCGTCAGCCAAATCGCGCCCGCCAAATCGGTAATGTCCCATGCGGCGAAAAAAGCCAAAACCTGCGATGTCGTCAACGTGTTAACGAAAACATGCAAACATTGGGGAGAGGAAATTATAATAACGAGGAAAACAGAAAGTTTTCAAAGTTTCGAAGAGCCAGTTCTTGAAAAAAATTGTATTTTCCAAGTATGATGAGCTCCTGGCGTTGACGAAATAATAAGGATCGAGAAAGGAGCGAAACAAACCGTAACAACTATTTTGTTTATAATTATTTTCTTTCTTAATGGTTCAAGATTTAGGGAAGACCTGTTGTGCATCGTACTCTACTCTTGATTTTGTATACTATATGTGAATTTGAGACAAATTCCCTGTTTTGGCTCCGCTGGGTCGAAATTTAAAAAAAAAGTCTAAATTTTGACCGCTACTGTAGTTTCAGATTAACAAATAGAAGCATACTCCTCGTTGGGACGGATTCAAGTGGCCAGGCATGACCCATCCCTTTAGAAAAAGGCCGTCATACGACTCTGCCCCCTCCTGTCTGCTCCATTATATCTTCTGTTCATATCCAAGAGAGCAAATTGAGAGGCGAGATTTTTACCATAGAAAAGAAAAAATGCGGAAAGCTCAGGGATTTCTCGAAAATTCCTGAATAGTACAATTTTTCTTGAAAGTATTCACTTCAATGTTCTGCTTCGAAATCAGTACTCACGTCAACAATTATAACCTTCCTCCTCAGAAACCAAGAACACGACCCCCTCGTTTAACTATCCAACGTACTGCTTAGTGTTCATGAGATAGAGTAACACAACGAAGTAGGTGATCGCCTATTTTCGCAAGGTCCCACTAATATTCTAGACATGAACAGCGTAAACTTTTAGACTTTGTACGTGTCTTGTGCACGAGTAAAGCTCAAGGCAGTTTCTGTGGTGAACGAATCTCACAAGCGAGGCATTTCAGGACAAGGAGCGCTTTTTCTAAGTGATTTACTGGACTTTGTAGAGGCTCAAGCGGAGGACGACGACGACGACGACGTAGGACGGCAACTACACCATCTTCGGTTTGCTCTCGATATCGTTCTTATAACGCCGAACATTGAGCAAGCGGAGCGGATGCTGGCTGATTTCGACTGCGCCTGTGGTAAGGTCGGTCTACAGCTGAACCTAACGAAGACTATGTTTATGCGAAACGGATTTGTACCTGATGCCCCATTCGCGCTCAACGGAACGAACATCTCCGAATGCTCCAGCTACGTGTACCTAGGTCGGGAAGTCAACATGATGAACGACTTAGCTCCAGAGCTGAGCAGGAGGAAGCGAGCGGCATGGGGAGCGTACAAGAACATCGAGGGAGTAGTAAAGAAGTCGAAGAACATCCTGCTCCTTGCCCACCTCTTCGATTCCGCAGTCCTTCCTGCCCTAACATACGCCTCAGAGACCTTGACTCTGCGCAGGCAGGACGAGCATGCGGTCAGCGTTATCCAACGCGCTGTCGAGAGAACGATGCTTGGAGTAACCCTATACACGCAAGTGCAGAGGAAATCCGGAGTTCCGAACTACGCCAACGGTCGAAGATCAGGGACGCTGCCGTTTTCACCAAGGAATCGAAGATAAGGTGGGCCGGACACGTCATGCGGCTCTGTGATGACCGTTGGACCAGAGCGGTTACCGACTGGATATCTCGGGACGTCCGGCCCGATGGTCAGACTTCTTCGCAAAAGCTCTGAACGAAAGGAATGAGGTATCACGTGTCCCTCGAGCGAGGAGGATCCACTGGACCACTCTGGCACG
>KZ346964.1:38793-52441 GCA_002352805.1 Teladorsagia circumcincta | reverse complement strand
TATATTCTCCCAAACTGGAACTCGTATTGTGTGAGATGTGCGCAAAGGCAACACAAGAGGGCACCAGATATAACACGAACAGGCGTGATTGGATGTATGTATGACGCGTCTTCTAGTGTTGCACGAAATCAGATCCAAACAGGCCTGAAAGCACAAAAAGATGCGCAGGTTGTAGATTATTGGAATTTCTCCATAGTGTACAATACTGCACAGAATTACTTTCACAACATTAACAGCACTAAATCCACGAGAATTCCGCGCAGCACTAACCTCAATCAGGGCATTTGACTTGCAAACTTCGTATGATCCCATTTAAAACGGTGACAATTTTCTTTCACACACGGTTTGGCTGTCTGTTCTGAATAGTGGCGACAGATCTTACGAGCTGTTGCTGATTTTTGCTAAACATTCCTAGCACTTCTGCGCGTATTCTTCGATTGAGACAAATATAGACGACACCATGGAGGCCTGAATACAGAACTGTTATAGGGAAACACCTAACAAGTTGTTACCCCGCTGATCGTTTGGCAGCAACGATGTCAACGTGCAGGATGTTTTTCTGCTAGTTTTTTTTAGCAAGAATGTTATTCATTTGAAAATGACTTTGGGATCTGCAATAGACATCGGTGAGACGTTGGCTATTTTAATCGATATTCGGATTGAGATCATGTGCCTTTCAAGAAACTTCAAGAAAACTTACCGTGGCTGAACTGCCAGATAATGTGCGATGCTACTCCGAATTCATGGGAACAGAGAGGAAGGGTAGCAAAGCGTATAAAAGCGATGCAATTGCGGTGGTTGCACAAATAAGCAAAGCCTGAGTGAACAGCTGAAACATATCCACTTTAATGCATTTATACCTTTCACTCAGTAAAGAGTATTACGACTGGCGACGACGCACAATACTCTACGATCCCTTGTGTTCGTTTTCGAGCTAATAGGAGCCATACAGTGGACTATGACAAAGATACCGAGACAGCATTTCACAAGCTCAACACACTTTTTCTTCAAAATGTGGAGGATATGTACAGCTGTCCCGACATCAAAGCATGTGTACTATTTGCAAATTTGAAGGAAAACTCATACCTGTATTTGGAACTTATAATTGCTTCTTTTTGAGCCGACACGCATCCTCACAACTTCGAAACACAGAAATGAATAAAAGCTCAGCAGCACAACCACTACGGTGATATTGTACCCCGGTTGAAGCAGTACTGCGAAGTAAGATGCCTCCTTAAAAAACGCACTATATTCTGAAAAATTCAAATATGTGATCCAATGTGAACTATCCTATCCTATTTCTCTTTTTCCATGTAGTATCCCCTCTATTCTCATAAGATGCATTTGGCATGAAAAGCGTACGTGATAGTAAGTCACGACGTGACATTCGGTCACTAACACTTCCCTAATTCACACAAAAGTCGGCTGGAAGTACTTAGGAGTGAAGCATACGTCAATCAGAATTTCCGGACTTTTGCATGCGGCATGGTTGCAAACCGATCTGGGAGGAAGTAGTGAAGAAGAGCCTACGCCTAAGAGAATTGGACTCTGCGCAATCAGGACGAGCATGCGGTCAGCGTGATCTAACGCGCTGTGGGGGGGGGGTGGGGGGAGCGATGCTTGGAGTAAACCTATACACGCAAGTGCAGAGGGGGATTCGAAGTTCCGAATTACGCCGACGGGTAATGATCAGGCGAGCTGCGGTTTTCGCCAAGGAATCGGTGATAAGGTGGGCACGTGACACCTCAGGCGATTCTGTGATGATCGTTGGACCAGAGCGGTTACCGAATGGTTTTCCGAGAACGTTAGTCGAACACCTAGGCTGATGGTCAGGCATCTGCCCGAAAGCTCTGGACGGGAGGAATGAAGCACAACGTGCCCCTTCAAGCGAGGAGCATCCACTGGACAACTCTAGCACGCGGTAGGGACGAATGGAGACGTTGCTGGCGCCCGCTCGAGCAGACCGACGATTAACGGGACGACAAGTGATGCAGGTGAAGCAGCGATGCAATCTACGAAGAGCTCCGCCGCAGCTATATCCATGCCATTCCGCCAAGTGCCTCACCCAATATAGTAGAGTTTGCCAGCTTCTCCGAATTCTCTGGCCTCAGCTCTTTCCACCGCGTCTCTTGAAGGCACAGAGCTCGAATTTCCTGCGGGTCAACGGCCACTTTTTGGAGATTCCCAGTCAGCGGTCCTAGAGATCCAATTCGGATATAGCTGTTCTCACCTGATCAAGGTCAAAAGAGGGTCATATTGGCGCACAGAAGGTACTATATCATAAGCGCACCTCAACAGCAAATGACCATGTCAATACTAATCACCGATGGAGATTCCAGGCATTGGGAAATAAACTTCTAAATGCCTCCGTGAATTCGAAGTCTGGTGCATCTTTTGGCAGAAGTTGTAAGAGCAGAACGCTCTGGGTTCTATTTACCATCACCAAATATATTGGTTATAAGTAACTCCGAAGTCTCAAGACCGAAATGAAACGAAGGAAAATTTATTAACATGAAGTAATAGACTTTTCGAGAAAAAATTATATCTCAGTAGACGAGCGTTTTTTAAGGAGCGAGCTTTGAACGAATAACGCGCAAGGAAGCTCGAATTACGCAAACTCCTCTCGACACTAGTGGATACACAAAATCAGTTTCACAGGAAATATGATTGGTGAAAACTCAAAAAGCAGTTGTTCACTGTAAAATATTTGAGAAGTAAAGCAAACAGAACTATTATTGCGTTGAAGGGAAACTCCTCATTTTTTCCTGCTATCATAAAAGTCTTCGGCAACTTGGCTTGTGCATATACATGAGTGCATGTGTGGAATTTTAGCGTATTAGTAGCAGTAAGCTTAAGCTTATATCAATTTTGAAATATGCACTTTTCACAACAGTGCTTTTATGATCGCTTACTATTCCACTCAATATGTGGCGAATACGAGAAGTGACAATGACCTCTTGGAGGGCTGATGGAGGCACACGCACGGAAATGGCATAAGGCTTAGGTGTTCTCTCAGACAATTGACGAAGAGGCACTAGTCCACGCACTGCGATAGTAAGTCGCCAGAAGCAACTCACATTTGGATGGGAAGTGCTGCCGCACCCACCGTAGAGCCGGCATACTGCTCCAACCAAGTACCGCCCTTTCCTCCCGCTATCGAAAGTAAACAAAGGAAAAAAAAGATGACATAGATCGCTTCTCGAGCTACTTTTTCATGTTGAATTCAGGGCAGTTGCTTGCTGAAGGCAACGAAAGAATACCCGGAAAATGGTGAAGAGTGATGGTATGTGAACTGATAACCTTCTTTCCTGAGCAATTTCCCTCCTTTGATAGGTCAGCAAAAGGATAATGTTAAAAACAGTTAAGACCTCCCCACAACCTATACATTTGACCCAGTGATATTTTGTAGGTCTCTTTAGGAAGCTCATCTCGCGGTTTATCATTCTAGCGTCACCTTTCCAGATCAATAATTATGGAGGAAATTATGATCATTCGAAGGTTGAAAACCCTGTCACGTTAGTCTTCCCAATGTCTGCACATTATACAGAGCACGGCAACATGAAAAAAACAGGTGATAAGTATTGACATTATGCTGATGTCAACCAAAAGCGAACTAGCAGTTGAAGGGTGGCTAACACTGTGTCTCGTTTAGACTCACTTTAGCCAAGCTAATTTCGAAGTTGATCATTCGATACGATTATTCGATATTTCCTTCCTGGTTTCATATTACTAGTTCACCTCGAGAAAATGAATATTTCATTGTGAGATACAACAAATCAGACTGCCAAGTGATTATCTGTCACAGACACATACGAGAGCTGAACTTCTGGAATGTTTGGCATTCACCTTTCACAGAAAAAGCCAGTTTTATGCATCTATTAGAGCTCGTATCGGTTCTTAAGCCATTGCAAAGCAGCGTAGAAACTCCTTGCTCTATTAATATACATCTTAGGAGCCTCTGTGCCTCCAGCTAAGATTAGTACGTCTACAAAACGTTACTATAAATGGTGATGGGAAAGTTATATAGAGCTGTCCCAAGCAGCACTTCACTCGAAAAAAAGTGCAAAGTTATAACTGCGTCACAGTCGTACCACATAGTCGAGAAACTTCAGTAAGGTTAGTATTTCGGATGGAATTGATTCAATCAAGCAGATCCTGTAGATGTGAACACTTTTGCCGTGACTTGCAATGTTGGCCAATTCACTCCAGCGTTCGCAGTTTCAGTGGATTTAAGAAAAAAGTGCTGCGTTCTACAGTGATGTCATGCCAGATTTTTTTCTGTAGAATGTTCTCCGAAGACTGTTATAGGGTCTTGCGAGGGCACCCGATCTCTTTCTTGAGTCGACGACGACGCCTATCCTACCTATTCTTGCAGAACAATACAGGTACTCACTCAAGTCACTCAACGAGGAGCTGCAGCACTCTCGAAACCCAGATGACCTGAACAGTTTTTAAGGTTTTTATGACATTTCGATAGAATGGCTCAAAAACACTAAAACTATTCTATCGAAATGTAATGAACCAACTAATTTCTAACCAAAGCTATGACTGCAGAAGAGCTGAAACAAGCATCCCTGAAGCAAGGGAGTGAATTGATGGTCAGCTGCTTTAGAGTCTCGGTTCCAGTATGCACGGAGGCTATTTGAAGTTGCACATAACAAACAGTAGCCATAGATTATTGGCTCTTTTAGGTATGCCATTAATCTTAGGTAATGGTCCATTTTTTCAGGGTGACCTTACAATTCTGAAACACTGCAAAAATCAAAAAGTGGTTATAAAAAAGCTGAAAGAAAAGCTACTCTCGCCAAAATTACAACACGAAGGTTATTCTCTGTGAAAAGCTGGCCGGTGATATTGGGAAAATCCCGTTATTGCTACTTGTTCCGGAAATGCAAAGTTTTAGGGTGACCTTGAAATTATGAAATTGCGCTGTATGCAGTGGACTAGTATTCTACGACAATGACAATTCGATCAAAGAGCAAAAATGAACAGTTTCTACAAAACTTACCCTTGCAGCGTCATCGGTGATCGCTGGTGAAAGTATGAAGGTAGCGATTACTGAGTTGTAAAGATGTGCACGAGAAATAAACGGCAGTGTCGCCATAAAGATCAAAGATAAGAACATCCATGAGTACAGCAGCTTTCCTGGAATTAAGAACATCCATGAGTACTTTCCTGGAATTTCAACAAAGGTAAGCTTGTAAGCACGCGAAAAGGCTGCGCTCTCATTCGTGCTCCACATCAAGCCACACGAGCTCGAAAAGACGATGGTATCAGTTCTGGAGTGTACGTAGAATCATACGTCGAATTAATGAACTTTGATGGTAGTTGTTTTTTCTGGTTTGAGCTTTCCCACATGAAAAACTGCGTTTCCAACATGAAAACTAGAACTTGAAAAAACAGTGGTTACCACAGCAAACAGAAGCATGTCAAAAAAATACATAGTTTTCAGTGTGTTCGCTAACGATGCTTACGCCGCTATTCTGTTGCAATTTATTAGTTCCCATGTGCAACTCTCAATGATCTTGGCATGAGTCGTATCAGTATGTCAGTGCAGTGAATAATCTCCAACCAAGATTGATAATTACCTTCACCTGTCTTCCGTTTCGGTGCTTTCGCCTTCTTCAGAGCCTTGAAAGAAGAAAGCCATTTATAAAACAACCTGTCCAAGTACTACATATTACACATAGTATAGTATTTGGACGGGTAGCTTTGTAACTGGCTTTCTTCTTTCCAGGCTCTGGAGAAGGCGGAAGCGGCGAAACGTGAGTCAAATAAAGGTAATTAATAATCTTGGTTGGAGTTTTTTTTGCTGCACTGGCGATCTATTCGGTTGTCCCGTAAGAAGCGTTGTTTTTATTCGAACAAAATTTTTCTGCCAAAACCACGTGATTTTTTATTAAGTTATATACCGTTCAAAAAGAATTGTTCGCTATACATACTACAGAACGCTATGTCTCCCTTCCACCCTCGTTGCAGAGTTTTGCGTTTCAGGCCTGCGAAACGGAAGGTCCCGTTAGCGAAAATTAGTCAAACGAAAACTAGCCCTAACACTACAGGGTGGCCACAAATTACGGTAAGGAGAGTAGACCGCATACAATTGTAAAATCGAATCGACGAAGCTTCGAGTGTGGCTTTTCGCGTCTGGTTCTGCTGACTAGGCATTCATTCTTCGATTTTACAACGTAGAATTAATTACCTCTTGTTGGTCAAGCCTTTAGCTTTTCATGGATAATCTCTCGTTCGTTTCGTCAAGGTGTCTCGTTGTGTAACATTACAAGCAACTCAGGATCTTCAAGAGGCGTGCAATGACAACCACAACAAAGTTCAACGACAAGGTACTAGTGATCGGCATGGACGTTGAAGGGAAGCTACAATTGTTACCAAGAACGAAAATGACAGTACGCGCTAAGCTGTGCTGGCTCCAGCACATTCAATTAATCGATTGTTCCCTGCAGTAGTCATGGATAAGCCCCGCTCTCAAATAGTGAGACCAAAATCGAAAGATTTCAATTTCAATGTTTTTTTTTCGACGCTCAAGTGGTAGAAGTGAGTCACCATAGTTTTCGTAAAAAGGTGCATGCCTATGAAAATCGCATAGGATAAAATATGGAGCGGGGAAAAAGTTGCTTCAAAAAAGACGAAGTCACCAACGGGACTGCACAAACACAGCTGCTCACTGTTGTGAAGTCTACCTATTGGAACACACCTTGGAATAAAAAACGAAGTTTATTCGCCGCCGGAACCATGTCAACTACTCGATTGAAAGCCAATACCATGCAGTTAAATGAAGCTCCAGCCCATATACCTAAACAGGTAGAAATGATTGCCATTTTCACGGGTTCACAAATGAGGATCTGCTGCTATGGAATCCATTGGTTACATGCAGCAATATGGCTTGGAACGTCGAATGCACTCTAGCCTACCACAGGATTTAGTTACCACACTCTCTCTGTTCCCGTTCTTGATACTCCACCTTTTGTGAGACTCTCGAGTTCTCTATGAGACCGGTATGAGTAGTGTAAAGGTCAGATTACACAGTAGAACGGCCACAAAGCCCCGCTGATAAAATACATTCGGGACTTTTCTGTCTGAAGATGGTCCAAGGCAAGTTTTAGTGTTGACGCCACACACAAAACTATCGAACAGCAACACAGGTGAGTCATTAATGGACAGCCGCTTCTGAAGCGACAGCTTGACACTACTAAAACATCGCGTGGATTCGAAAGATACTTGGAAACATAAGGGGTTGCAATAATTTCTACTCTACAGTATACAGCAGCCTATTTACGTACAGTTTCGGACTGCATCACGGTCCATTTCAATTTTGTTTTGTGCTTGATACACGTCGATTATTACAACCTTTATACAACATTACAACGAACAACGCGAACCTCATACTTGTAGTCGTTCTTATGCACTGCCTCCTTGTTGTCGTAAGATCTGTGGTCCCTCGTCTTGTGTTACCTTCTATTATCTTGGGATGGCCAGTCACACAAGCACTTGTATTTTGTCCCCTTGTTGCAACTTGCCAGAAACACAAGCACTTGTATTTTGTCCCCTTGTTGTAACTTGCCAGAAAACTGTTGTTGAAGAGATCTCACTGCATCGCAGGAGATTAACGGCTCCGCTCTTAGCAGGTACTTATGCCGCCGAAAATTGGGTGCGTGTAGGAGCCTTGTAGGCAGAGCAAGTGACCCTTGTATTACGATAGTAGTGATCGTGAACGTAGTTTAGTGCATAACGCGGAATGAGCTCCTACGCGGTTATCAAATGAAGTACTATATTCCGTACCAAAGTACAATTACTGATCGTATTCCTTGACTTAGAATATTTTACTGAGTCGAGCCGACCGGGCGATAACAGGTGAAAAAGGGACAGCTGTAGCAGACCGATTGTTGTTGCAAACGTAAACCAGATGTGCTCCATAAGCGAGTATTAGCAGAATTGCTTTCAACTGATTCTTAGGAAAGCGAACAATTGGTTTATGGCACAATGGTATGGTCACGGTATCGCCTATCCCAAGCATTTGAATGGAAACGTACCTCTAGTAATGACAACCGATATCGAAGTGCACAACTGATTAATCGAGACAAAGAAGGCCAACATTGGTCGAAATTGCTGGAAAGGTTCTACACCAGAATCGGGCCAGATCCGAAGCCCACTTAATCGATATGATTGTAAAAAAATAGCAATAGCAATGGAATGGAGGATTCATGCATTCCAGCCTATCCTTGACTCATTTTCTATAAAGTACATATGTCACCCATTCATCACACAGGTAGGGTTTTTAGCTTCACTATCTTCGAATATATGAAACTTTGGGTTGCTAGAAAAAGCGGCTCATGAAGGATTTTTCTTCATTTTTTGCAAGGAAGTAGGGTGGAGGCACTCAGAGCCATTAAGCTTGATGAATATACCTCCCGTTATTTTACCACACTAAATAATCATAGAAGAGCAAAAGTTATGCATATGCCCACTCCCCCCCCCCCTCCCACAGCCCCACCATATTTGTGAGGCAGCTCCCAGCACAGTTTCTAATGACGGGCAGTCGGTGGTAGGTGTCAACGCAAAGAACAATAGATTCTATGTTCGGTCTTCCTGGATATTAGGCATGTTGGAAGTTTGGTTTGATGTTGTTCTGTCGTACAGGTTGTTACGATGGAACTTCTTCATTCGGTCTACATTTTGAACGACTCGACTTCAGGACCTGGAGTCGGTTCAAAGCTCTTGACTTGTAAGTTACCCGGTCAAATGCTAGACATACGCGTCAAAGAACACCCGGCTAGGAATAGGCAAGGGAACCTGGACTCCTCTTGAAAACCACTGATTAGAGGAGCATCGGGGCAATGATTTTAATGTTAAGTGCAGAATCCTTGCCTGCGAGGATGGCATCGGTGTTAGAAAGATATTGAAAGCGTTCTAGTGCGAAACCCAAAGATGAGTAACCGAAACCAATGCATTGCCATCACAAATGAGTTCCTGCCTTTTACTCCTTCATTTGGATTGTAACATATTCGCATTCTGCGGGCATCAAGTCTCCACTGTCGTGTGTGTCTGTGTGTTTCCGCATCTGTCCGAGGAATTGGCAGAGCACGTGGCGCTTGTAACTGCAGAGGTTTGTTTCTGTGGTTCGAATTTTCCTCTACTTGTGACTCTCGAAAAGCAACGGGGGCTTGACCGGGTAAGTTACATGTCGAGAGCTTTGAACCGACACCAGCTCCTGAAGACGACAAGTTGTTCCAAACGACCACCAAATAAAGAAGTTCCATCGTAACAACTTGTTCGGCAACAACATCAAGCGAAGGGCAGTACTTTAGCCCCAATCACTAGAGAATTCTGACATCCTGACAGCCAGCTACATTCGAGTCTTGTCCTTTTGTGTTGTTTGTGGAACACAAGACAGGAACCCCTTCCTGCTTATAACACAGTCAATGCATACCAAATGTTACTGTCTTGAGCAAGACTTCGAAAAAAAATCACGGGAATATAACTTTCCTTCTGCGCTTGCGCCGCATTGCGAAAAAAAAATTGTGAAAACAGAGATCTGTTGGACGGTTATTTCTTCCTTGCCAACCTCATGGCACATACTCGAGCCAAAAGTTTGTCATTTAACACGTTGACGACATCGCGCGTTTTGGGTTCTTGCACCGCGTGGGAGCGGGGCGATTTTGCGAGCGCCGCCGCCTCGCATCAATCCCATGGATTTTGAGCTGTAAATACGCAATACTTGGATGCGACCAAGTGTTTTCGATAATGTTCAATGTGCCTAACTTATCGGGAGTAATAATAGTTGAATTCTGACCAGAATGGCGTTTTGAGGCCATGGAAAGACAAATTGCGCTCACTTTCGCTCAAATGTTTTCGAAATTAATTTCGACGTGTTTGTTTCAGTAAAAACATATATTTTCCCATGCAAATAGGTTTCTATTCACGATACTATGCTTTTTTATCAACATGCTCACATTTAATGAAAAGAAAACGAGGAATGGGCTGAACAGGCATTTCTGCAAGGTTTGGAAAACCTCTGCCAAACTAAAGAATATTCGACCATTTTGAGAGCCACGTAGTTTTTATGTTTGCTAATATTACGTATAGGATGAGCACAAAAGAAATGGGAAGAAGTTGAGCATTTGCGGAAAAAACAGGTACCAACATGCTGACGCGCATGCGCGTCAGAATGTCCAATGCGGTCTCAAAATTCTGACGCGCATGCGCGTCAGCCTGCAGTCAACGTGTTAATCCTCTCTCTAGCCCATTTTTTGAGAACGGATCTTACTTCGAATATATCAAAACAGTCGTTTAAGCTTTCTGTGAACAGAATTTCATGAAATGCTACAGGGAAACTACCGATTGCACCCTATGCTGTGGGTAATGTTGAAACGAGTCATCTTAAATGAATGGACAATAATCTACACAGAGGAAAAAGGTTGTAGTATAAGATAAGAAGTAAAACTTGTTGTGGGATGGTAATCAAAAAATTTAGCTGGCAAAACTTACACCACGAGAAATATCCAGCATACCATATAAAAGTAGGCGAAGAGCAGTAGACGGCGCCAGTCTTAATGAAAGCCAATAAGACATCGCGAAAATTTCATTTCATATTTACTAGTACCTCTATTTTCTATTTGTAAACATTCGGATCAAATGTTAAAACTGAGTATTCTAATCGTAAAGTCAAAAGTCACCTCAACTTCAAGCTTAATCTCCAATTGTGAGTTTGACGAGCTCGAAAGAGCGATGTGAAAAAATGAAGAAATTATTTTGGTATATTAGCGACAATGGGCGATATCCACCGCTGCATTGCTCCTTAGCTACAGCAAAGGTAACATCTTGGTCACAATGTGACATCTTGCTTCAGGCCAGTAACAGAGATTGATCTGCCGCGCAAACGAAGTCAAAAGGAACAGACACTCGGCGCAAGATCAACGCTACCTGTCCTGTATCGGTCCCAGATTTGCGTTTGAATCAGGATGAGCCGAGCGTTGCGCAGATGGGTCGTACGAGGTGAGTCGTATAGGAGTTTTTTTCTGGAGGAAGGAGGGGCTTGCAGTTGGGGCTGGTGAAGGTCAGAAGTTTGGAAAGGAGGTCGTATCTTCAGAGACTGATGGGGTCGTAGTGGTGATTAAAGGATTGTTTGCGACAGATTTTTAAGGGAGAATTTAGAAAGGCCACCATGAAGCGGTCAAAATCGAAGGATTTGCCGCTTCCTCGTACTAATCTGCCCCCTTCGCTCTCTCCTTCCCACTTCTCCTCCCCCTCCCCCATCAGTCCGCTCGACGGCCATTTCGGTGGAGAAAGTGGAAGGAATTGAGCTGTGTCGACTGATCTCACAATCAGTCACTGTAACTACAGCCACGATAGGAGGGTGGTGGTCGGATGTGGCAGGTGGGGGTATCGGAGGACTTTTTTGAAGCTAATGGTGGTGGGGGGTCGCATTGATCCCCAAACGAGATTCCTATGCACAGCTACTTTGTTATCATATTTATATCTCAACCTGAATAGTGAATCCACGATAGTTTCCCTTAGCAAAACAACTCTTGATAAAGAATTGTTAGAGATGGAGCTTATTTATAAGAGTTTGTTTATAACATTGATATAGATGTTTCATTCACGATGCTGTTGAATTCTCGCAATTAAGAGGTAAACAAGACTAAAAACTCACAAAATGAAGATAAGCAGTGACAGGTGAGCAAATAACTAGATCCATGTTATCAATGATGCCGTTGAAGAACAGCAAACGATAACATGGGATCTTTAATAGTTTACCACGAACCATACCAACAAGACATAAAACGTAAAGAAGCTAAATTGCATTATGTTCTATATCTTTAGATTTCATAGTGAATCGGTCTTCGATACCTAAGAAGACTTGCCAATAACAAAAGCTTTCAAACTGAGGTCTCCCTAATCTTAATCCCTCACTTTCTATAAATGTGATAGCTCGCAGGGCTAGTACTTTTCTCACCTGAATAATGCTGCATTTTTCGATTCGAAGGAAAGACAGCTTTGCTTCAAGACCAGGGTGCATAGCGGTCAAGGAAATTCTCGATAATGGCTCTGTCGACAAATCCCCGACCGATTCCCACCCAGCTCCAGAAAGGCGCAAGTACCAGGAGCGCGAATAATGGTCGAGAAATTTCTCGACCATGACTCTCTGCTGTGCGACAGTTGTGGCGAGAGTTATGTACGCGCGGAGGGCACAGACGGCTTGCGGGTGGTGGAAGTGAATGTCAGCGCGGGAAAGCGTGAACAAACAAGCGAAAGTCCTGAGAGACGAAAGAGCCGCAGCCGTTTCCCCCGAGCGATTTTCACCCTAGAAACCCGTACACTAACATTCTGCTATGAATCTTTAGCATGTGCTGGCTACTTGAAATTTTCGCTCAATTGAACTATCCTTACCATAAAAAATGCTCCTGAAACAGCGAGATAGGTACCAAGCAGATAATTTGCCGTGCCCCTGCTTTTCCATTCAGATAATGAGCGGCCAGTGCAGTTATATTCAGACGGATCAGGTATCCACGGGATATTGGGGTTAAATACTTTCATCGTAGAGAAACGAACGCTATCTGAATGAAGTAAAGGAAATCAAGACGACTTTGCAAGTGTAAACGAACGGAGAAATACTACAGGGTGGGCAAACACGGTAATAAGCTGTCGAGAGGTCTCACACTTCTCAAAACTCAAAGGCAGAAATCATGATTAAATTCATGTGGCAATCCCACCCCGAAATGAGGATAGGAGGTGGACTGTAGGTGGAGAAGAAAGGAAAGTTAGTCGTGAAATACGAGCCTTTTGCTCTACTATGCGGAGAAGTTCAAGATGCAGGTAGGGAAATGAGAAAAATGCGAATCGCGGAGAGCGTATGAGCATTCTAAGTAGAGGGACTATAGCAGATAAACCCTGCGACGATAAGATGAATAAGATATGGAACGGTGGGCGGATCCTGGTAGTTTTGGTGATAGTTTTGATGGGATTCGATCGAAGACCATAGCAGCTAGCACTTTAGTGGCGCTTTTTGATGTGCGAGGGTAGCACGATCTGAGCAGTGGCGGATCACTGCTCAGGTGGCGCTACCCTCGCACATCAAAACGCACCTCTGTCTAGGGGAGCGAAGACTTCGGTGAGACTAAACCCGGCTTGCCTTTGATAAATGCATCTGGCTCAAGAGAATTCCGAGAGAAATCTCTGGGCACACCAGCAAGAGTCCGCTTGCGCTTTAAGCAAATTTTGTGCAACATTGGTGCAACACAATTTCACAATCAGTGAGAATAAACGAGTAGGAACCTTCTTCTCCTGACCCAACTAAAATTCGTTACTTTACCTGGAGTTTTCTGGGAACGAGAGCCTGTTACGAGTATCATCAAATCACATAAAGTGGAAGAAACAGCCTCGGACAAGCTCGACATGACCAACCTACACAATCGCACGGTGCGTTCCCGTGATGACTTTGCTAAGCTATCAACTCGGACAGCTGTCAGCCCTAGAAGCGATGTAGAATCAGGGAACCGTCTGTGGGACAAAATCCAACGAAGAGGTCCTATTTGGCCGACCAAAAGGGGGTCGTTTTTGCAATATGTAGGTGAGGAGCATACCAATCAAACACTTCTTCAACTATTAAAGCAATAGTCTCACGACGAGTTCAAGC
>KZ346962.1:19820-30968 GCA_002352805.1 Teladorsagia circumcincta | reverse complement strand
TCTGGAGTGTCACTCAGGGTAGCATTTACCCAAGCTTGCATCCTCTTGTGATAAAGGCGTTGAAAGTATGATGGCAGATGAGACCGAGATAGGGGAACACGGATAACAGGGACAAACAGCGATATGCAGTGATGTAGAATTGCTATAAAGAGCTCATACATTCCATCAACTGACTGAGTGAGGGTAAATGAACCATACCAGTCGATGTCAGCAAGGTATGACTTGATTGCGTTGTAATTAGCATCTTTAAAATTTCTCTTCTTAATAAGTGGTTCACTAGCCGCGGGAAAGGTTAACTCATAGACGATACTGTTGTGATCACTAGTGCCCAAAGGGGGTGCAACAGCCAAACCGTGGATTAAGCCATCAGTGTTGGTCAATACCAAGTCAAGAATATTACCTCCCAGGGTGGGCCGTTTGACATGCTGCGTAAGAAGGTGGGTTCTACAAAGATTCAGAAACGATTTAGAAACAGCGGAGGAACTGCTTTCGCCAGAAGGAGCTGACCAATTGATATCGGGAAGATTGAAGTCTCCCGATATGATGCAGCGATGGTCGGAGGAGATGAGATCACTAATTGCATGGAATAACTGATTGGTAGCCGCGGCTGCAGCGGAAGGAGCCCTGTGTACGATTAGAAGGCGCACTGGAACGCTGTCCAACCTACCCGATATACTAATATGAACGCATAGAATCTCATATGATTTAGGGCAGGATTCACGAAAAACTGTGACAGGAGAAAGGGTTTTCTTAACCAGAATTGCCACACCTCCACCTTTTTTGGAAACGCGATCAGACCTGATCAAATCGTACTGTGGCCAACGTCTGCCAAAGGAAGACGACCACTGAACGCCCGCGCAAAGCCAGGTTTCAGATAAGGTGACTACGTCAAAGTCAAATTGTTCAATGTGATAGAGGAGTGCGTGTCCATTTTTGTGATTAGATCGAATGCTAGAATACAAACACAGCAAACGGCGCACGTGGTTCCGAGGAGCACTTACAAGTTTGACGAACAGTTTTGATTTGTAACAGGAGCTATGGTATTAATACTGGCATCAGAGACATTAATAAGTTCAGGAGAACTTCGATCACGAATCAAATTATCTTGCTTGTGAACAGGTTTGAATGAAGAAGCGTTACGCCATGCAAGCCGCTCAGTACGGGCTCGATTCCTCTCCTCCCGAGTAAGGGAGGGCCTTATGAAAATTTTAGGGATCGAGAAATACTTGAGTCGAGGTGCACGGCGCAATACCTGGTTCGCGTAGAATGATGAAGGTAAAACAACTTTAACTAATCTCGGGGAGGCTGCATTAGCGCGTCCCATCCTATAAACAGTTAATGGAGAGCATTCAATTCCAAGGTAATCAAAAATGCGTTTCAAAACATTAATGTCACTGACCAAACGCTCACTGGCAATTGTGCAGAGCTTTCAGGCATTCCAATGAGAACAATAGAGCGTTTGCATTCAAGCTCTTCAGGAGACACAAAGGAAACATTAGAAGGGTTAGGAAAGGGCTCAGAGGTTTTGTGAGAGGAAGAAGAGCTGGATATATTACTGGCATCGATAGCAGCTCTGACTTCCGCATTCTGCGCTCTTAAAGATGATACTTCCTCCGCTAGCTCTCTGTTACGGCATAGGACAGACTGAAGAAACTTCCGGTCCTCTAGAAGTGTGCCCAAAATAGATCGTAGACGCTGCGGCAGAGACTGATCTTCCATGAGGAGCGCAACGTCCTGGTCAAATTTGTCCGATGACATAGGTGGGGAGCGATCAATACATGATCGCTTGATCGGCCTTTCCTGAATACGCAAGGTGGACAAGGGAGTGTCCATGGGAATAAACAGAACCGTCAGTAGAAAACCAAGCAGGAAAAAAAAACCGTATTGTTGAAAGAAAATGACGATACACCTTTGTATGTGGCAATAAATCCAACAGGATCCGCACCTTGCCACAATAGTGCTCAGCTCAGATTGCACAGAATCCCGTTTGGAGCAACCAGCAGCGAAGTAGTAGGGCGATAAGCCGCCACGGAACAGTAGAGTATCAGAGAATAGTGAATTAGTCGTTAGCCAAGCACAGGAAGTAACGACTGGCAGGTAAAAAGAAGGATGAATGGCCGGCAGATAAGAAATCAATGGAAGAGCGGCCGGTCACCACGACTGCAAAGGCGACAATGACATTTAGTCATGGTTCAGGATGGTGGAGGTACATGGCATCGTTAGGTTCAAACTGATGTCTTCATTCTTATCAAAAAGGTTGCTACTAATCAAAGGAGAAGCACATGAAAGCCAGGAACAAGTTAGTTCCATTGCTATCCTCGTCTCCCCATTGTCATATATATATATTTTATATATATATATTTATTACACGAGCAGATTCGTGCGTAATGATAATTTAACACGTATCCTAGACAATAATTAAAAACTAATATGATAACGCAAGAGACAAGAAACATAATAACAAGGATACGACACAAAAGAGAGAGAGGAGTAGGGGTACAATGGAGTTACGGGCTCAAACAAGAGTCCAGAGTGTTTTTGAATGTGCTGTAGGATACTGTAAGTATCCGATGCTTCTTGCATAACTTCCGAAACAAGGAAAGAACCCTATAAGTGAAGAAATGACGCCTAATATTCAATCAGGCTCTACCCACATCTAATTTTAACCCGTCGCCTCTCGTTATTGTGGACCTTGTCGTCCAGAGTTCACCGATATCTAGGTCCATCTTGCCATGTATTAGTTTGTGAAACAACAAAAGATCGTTTTTCCTCCGTCTAAACTCCAAAGAAGTTAAACATAAGTTTTTATTTCTGACAGCAGCTGAAGGGATTTGATCATACATAAAGCCGAGTACCCTCACCATTAATTTCCTAGTAAAATTATTTTGAACGGCCTCAAGTTTCTTAATTGACATGACCCGAAATGGGCTAAACACAGGGGTACCGTATTCCAAGATGGGCCTAACGTAGGACTTATAAGCCCGCAACAGAACTGAGGGGCTCCTAGTTGACAAAACTCTGAACAAATTGTACATGACAACTGTAGCTTTTCTTGCAACATTTTCGCAGTAAGAGTCGAAGTTCAGATCACTGGTTATCAGGAACCCCAGATCGGTCACTTGATCGACTGCAGACAAAGGTGTATCGTTGATGTGATAAATATTTCGAGGATTATTTTTCCCCAGATGAAGTACTCCATACTGGACTACTTCTTGGATGTTCGGATGCCGATCATTATTCCTTTTTGTTACTGTGCTCCCTGCACAGTAGAGCTAATGGTTTTGAAGAGTGACAAAGTCAGCTTTAAAAAAACTTAGTTTATCAAGCAGACACATTCAAGACAGCAACAGATGGCTGTACCAGGGAGTGCGAACTTCTCTTAAGTAAGTAGTAGTAGTCTCTCTTAAGTACACGACTACAAACCACAACTCGTGACTGATTAATCTCGTGCAGAACACTGATCAATGAATAAAGTCAGGGAAATTGGGAGCAGCTACATCTTGAGTTTAAAGACAAGTTTCGGGAATGTATTGATGGGGTATTCCATTCAAATGTGAAATTAGGGGTGGCGCGTGTCGCAATTGGTGGAGCGTGTCAAAGTCCCTAGCGCCTAGCGTCTCAGTGACGCGTTCTGGTGCAGGAACGTGGCGCGCCTTCTCCAATTTCGTCCCACGCACTTCTAGCCGCTATAAGGGCTTATTAGGTTGCTCTCAGTCCGAACTTTGCCTTAGAGCCGTTTCAATCTTTGCATGAAGCCCATTTCTTGCTGTTTACTCCCATTTGTTCTGAGAGAGCGAAACAGGACTGGATGAAAACCTATCACTTCCCAAATAAACGAGTTTTTTTAGAATAATGTTGCTCCTGATAGAAAGCAAATACGCAATCAATCGAAATCCCATTATTTCACCGTGTGGTAACTCTCGGGCTCGGGGTATTACGGGGATTGAAGTTGAGTGTAAGATGCGAAATGGAACGAAGCGGAGAAAAACGAAAAAAAACCGTCGACAAGGTTGAAATGAAACCCCTGCTCCCGCTAGCAGTGAAGGAGGCGGGCCTGGGTGAGAGGCACGTTCAAACGAGTCTCTGGGCATGCCAGCCGTTCATTCAGTTGATACAGCAACCAACCTAGCTGGTTTCATACGTTGTACCAGCCACGCACCACTTCCTAAGGTGGGCTGGAATAGCCAATGCGAGCCAGCTATCGCTGCAAATGGTACGCCGGAAGCATTGTCGGCGCCCATTTCGATTGAGGAGCATTGCTTCACTCCTCTAAGTGCATCTTAGCCCTATTAGTGCTACAAACACTTCCTATGAGTGCCTTATCCTAACTCGTGTCTTCAACGAAAGTTATGAAAACCATAAAGAAAAACCTCGAACTACCAGTAGGAGTTTCGACATTCGGGTAACATTAGAGGCGAACTTGGCGCATTATTCTATTTATTTAACTACTGTTACCACGATATTCACAGTGAAGAAATGGAAAAGTACATGTTTACAGTACAGAGTCATGCTTGCATGACACAAAAAAAATAACTGGGAGCGGGGGGGGGGGAGGATGCGGGGCTATGGGTCGGAAGGAGGAGGAAGGACAGTGCCCCGGCCAAACACTGCAAGCCGCGGGGAGACATCGCGACTCCGGATACCAGCTTAGTAGGTCCGCAAACCTTAACCGAAGACCCAAGATGGTACAGAGTGGGTTTATTGGGGACTGATATCAAAAGCAAACCATTACAGTACAATTGACGGGTCACAGAGAGGAGCGAGATGGTACAGGATATTACTGCTTAAATTTGAAAGAGAAAAATATCTGTAAGCGTCATCATTACCATTAAGCAACAGCGAGAGATAAAAGGATAATAAATGGCAACAAGTAGAGGCTTAGAGGTAGTAATATATCTTCGAGATTTCTGATCTTAATTTATCTTTCCCCTATGAAATATTTAGTGATACGCAAGCGCAGCATATGTAGAGGTGACGGGATTATTTGGTAAGCCCATCGCGCTTTCAATACGCCAAAGCACTTTTCACTTGCGGGTCGACGTAGCAAACGTGGTATCTGCACCTCTTCAGTCCCTCTTTCTTTCCTCCGACCTTTTCCACTCACCAGAGAAGGCTCGAACTTCTCGTGGAACTTCGAATCGAAATGTAGACGTATCGATAGAGCCTGGGACATAAGCTAGAAATGCGGAAACCAAAATTGCAAAACGAATCTGTCAAGAAGGTTATGAGCAGTCAAAGTTGGCTGCAAATGAAGGCTTGTGCATGAGGCTCTGTAGTGTTTACGAAACTGTGTTGCCGTGGAGCAATGGTATGGGTCTCCCTCATCGACATGAAATCATGGGTTCGATTCCCAATGCAGCGCAACCTTTTTGCAAATCGTGTTTCGTACCCTGTAGAGACACCTGTCCTAGTTCTTAACACTGAATTAAATAAGTACCTGACTGGGTATCCCCCAAGAGGCCCCGTGGCGAAGGAAGAGACGCAGACGAGGCAGAGGACGAGTATCAGCGCATACTGTAGCGGTTAGGAGCCAAGTCAAGTAGAGTGTACCATACTACGTCTCATATCGCACAGCCCACGCTGTGACTCTCCTTTGGCTATCCTAATACCATTGACGTTTGTTGTGTGTATGAAATGTATGTATGTGTAAGAAATGAAATAACTTCGTGAATGGATTCTTCTACTGCCACTGCTATACGTCAACTCAGTCAGTAAGGCCTCATCCACAAGCTCTCACTTACAGCCGGCTTTGACTGCTCATAACTTCCTTGGCAGGTTCGTTTTGCAAATTTGATTTCCGTTTTTCTAACTGACGTGCCAGGCTCTATCGACTTGTCTAGGTCTCAATTCAGAGTTCCACGGGACAAGTAGATATTGAAGAATCGGCTGTAATCTAACTTATTCCTCAGCTGCTTTGTGCAGTCTTTTTTTTAGTTTTTCGTCCGCTTTCCTCTTGTTCTTGTTGTATCATACTTCTCAAATAAATTGAGGACCTCCTGTCTGATCTAGGGTGGATTTCGTCTGTATAGCTCCTTATTCCATGGTAGAAGCCCTTGGTAACACCCTGATTGGGAGTTAAGGGTACTTTACTACTCTCCCAGATAAAAAATAAACGAAAAAAATGCTGAGTAACGGAAAATAATAAAAAAAACTAGCGAGAAGCAGTTTTCTCTGCTGAGATTCCAGCCGTGCCGACTGGCCGGATAGAGCCAGCAGTTGTTGAAACACCTTAGCACGTCATTCTCCCAGTCCTGGCTGATGTGCTGTTAAGGGAGAGGGCTTTAGTACTTTGAGCTTCTTTCACAGTCTTTCCTGCTTTTTTCTACACTGTAGGCTCGATAACACCCGGAACATATATATGAACAGGTATGATCCTCATTTTATCCCTAAGCTTGCCTGTACCTACTTGGATACTTGGATGCTCGTGTCAGCCGATGGTCTCCAGGGCAAGCTCACGCTTTCCTCCATTTTTGACGACCTTGGGCGGATTGGACACAGCGTTGGCCTGTAGCTCCTTGGAGCTTTTTCAAAGAGTCTCTTAATCGCGTTGCATTACGGCCAAGCGTACGCCTGACCTCTCGTGGGTACCAGAACATAATGCGAGGGGTCCACGGGTCGTCCGTGCTTCTGACCACGTGTACGGCCCATAGTTTGATTGCGCCCCACGTATACACCGCGGCGTCATGGATGCCGGACATTAAGCGTATGTCTGTAGTGCGCAAGTAGAGGCCTATCTGCTCCCGTCGGTTGCTTTCAGGAATGTCTGCTCCAGCGCTCCTTGTGCGCGAGTCATCACCATCGTGGACGTCTTATTCTCCTCCCCCGTCTCGAATGCGTAGCACAGGGCGAGCAGTACTGTGGTGCGGTGTCTACGAAGACACCAGGTGACGCATCCGCCCATTCGCTCCGCTTGGCCTTGTCTTGGTCCGATTCATCGTGAGGCCAACGGCTCTGCCAACTCATCCACCATCTGCTGTAACTCCTCTTGGCTTCGACTCATGAGGACGATATCATCTGCGAAGCGCAAATCAGATAACTTGTTGCCGTCGATCAATACCTCTATCGTACCAGTCCAAATGTACAATAACTTCGCGTGGTTAAGTACATTAGTGAATGGCTTGAGAGATCGTATCAATCTGCCTGACTGCTCTTCCAATCGGCACGCGTATCACCGTCAAAGAGGGTGAAAATCGTATCGAGGAAAATCCAACTCTGGTACGACCCCCCTAGCTTAAAACGGGTGGTCTCGGTACGACCCCCTCTGTAAAACGGGGTATTCTCAATTGTAAAACTAGTACAATTCTCAATTGTGAAAAAAGGGTCATTCCATAGAAAACACACCTTAACAAAAACTTAGGGCATAGTCATAACAAGAAGGAAGATGGAAAACAAAGGAACACTCGCGGCAAAGAAAACCATGATATCAAAACACTCACCCATAAAGAAGAACAAAGCTACAAGCTGAAAAAATGATGCATTAGCAATTGTGGGTCAATTACAGCTTGGGAGAACGCAACAATGGCGCGAAACTATGGTCAACAAAAGGATCCTGAAAAATTCCCCTATTGTTAGAGCACCGACCCTACATGTGCACACACGTTACGGAAAAAAGGACTGACAGCAACGAGAAAAAATGATGAATAGGAACGTAGAACTCATCTCTATGCGACAGTTATGGAGCGGAAACCACGAGTCACACAAAGTTTCTGCAAAAAAAGTACACACTTGTTACGGAAAAAAGGACTGACAGCAGCGAGAAAAAATGATGAATAGGAACGGAGAACCCACCTTTACTCGGCGACTATAGCGCGTAATCCACGATTCACACAAAGTTCCTGCAAAAAAAACTATGTACCATTGTGAGAACACTGGCTCTACGCGTACACAGACGACAGAAAGAAAAAAATGACAGCAATAAGAAAAAAACATGCTAAAAAGGAAGTACAATGAAGGAGTCATCAAATTCAGAGAGACGGCTGTTTTATCACGCGACTGCGGCGCGGCTCGCGGTGGAGCGAATCATCTCGAAAATTTGCCTCGTCCCCTTATGCTTCAAACCTCAATAACTTTTTCGAAACTTGATTTTTTTAGGACCTGCAGGTAGGATTCGAAAGAGCTCTAATTACTACTTCTAATTGTTCCTGAAGTTGTTCTAGAGATGCCCCATTTAGTGAGATTTTCCACGTCGAGTAAACGTCGAGGAACCAAAAATTTTTATGCTGACTTTTGCTGTTTTCAAGACGACAACTTTCACATTTCTCAATTGTTTGAAAAGATGTGGATAGTGCTGGAAAGTAGCAGATTTGCACTTTCGAATGGCCACCTGACCTCTTTTGAAAACTCCCTAATAAAGAGAAATCTGCGTCGAGGAAAAGTCGAGGGCCTCTTCTCTCCACTCAAACCAGGATTCTTTCCACATTACTGCTGGGAAATTCATTGAAACTTCTTGAAAACATTAGGTGCGCATCTCCTTGCTATCGCTGATACAATTAGAGACACTTAGCCTCATTTGATTTCGGTCTAGTATACGCCATGCCGTCGGTCCTCGCTCGGAATTTTAAGTCAGTTGAAAGGTGCTGTGTGCGCATGATGAGCTGCTAATAAAAACCGGAGTGTTCTCACATCTCCCAGTACTAGATACCACGCCACGTCCGATACTGACACCGAGAATTACGC
This sequence comes from Teladorsagia circumcincta, assembly GCA_002352805.1. Taxonomy (NCBI): domain Eukaryota; kingdom Metazoa; phylum Nematoda; class Chromadorea; order Rhabditida; family Trichostrongylidae; genus Teladorsagia; species Teladorsagia circumcincta. The sequence goes on along the minus strand of KZ346962.1, from coordinate 22,292 downwards.
CCCCCTCCGTCTTCCACAGGGGCAAATATGACCCTTCGTCGAGGAATTCCTCGACCGATATTCACCCTGCTGTCAAACGCCTTCGCGTACTCGATAAAGCAGTTGCTTGTATTTTTTGTTCCTCTCTTAGCTGCGTGGCGGTATGGATATGGCCCATACAGCAGAAACCCTTGCGAAACTTGGCCTATTCCACTCGCTGTCAAACGTGTTGTCTTTTTAGTCTGTTCAGAATGATCTTCGTAAACAGTCTGTATGACTGTGAGATGAGTGCAGTTGGACAGTAGTTTCTCATTTGATCACGCTCGTCCTTCTTGAACATAAGAAATGTATTTGATGTCTTCACTGGTCTGGGGTCATCCGCGCGTCCAGATTATTACTAATGCGCTCAGTGAGCTGCTTGGTGACGGTGTAGGACGCTGACCTCAAAAAGCACACTAAGATACAGTTAAGTCCCGGTGCCTCTCTCGGCTTATTTGACGTAGGGAGTTCTACCTCCCACTCTTCCATACGCAGAAGCAACCCTTGTGTTGGTGTAGGAATACGGGAAACTGGTGCCGTCAATCGGTAGATGTTTGTATAGAAGCTGACAGCAATATCCTCGATTTTCATCCTCGATGCCTGCGGTCTGCCCATTGCGTCTCTCACGAGCGTGATGACCGAGCTAAAGTCATTAATAACCCGACGACATCTCCTGAGGCCCACACTCGCTTCTGCCGCTTCCATCAGTCGAGTGTTTTTATATCGCACACTGATGATGACACTTTGCTGATCGGAGCACGTCCTGTAAGTAGATAGAGTTACGTTGAACGGCAGAGGAGGAGTGCGCGAGCATTGTCATCGATCCTGCTTTCCGAGTTCATTCTTACTGTGCAACCAATGCCGTTGCTCAGTGTAGAAGTGATCTACAGGCAAGTCACAGTCTTGTGACATGTCTTCTGCCTCTTGCCACGTACAGCGAACAGCAAGGGCTCTGCTTTGTTCATCGTCGGCCCTCGTTTTTCATAAGCGAGCTGTTTCCGTGGAAAAGGTTGCATTGCACTAAGAAAAATCGAACGTTCGCCTGTTTGATCCATTGCGTGCTGTAGCCGTTTTTTGCTTATAGGTGACTGCGTTGAAGTCTCCAACCACGTACTTGCAGTGTGCACGATCGTTCTTTGTAGCTTTCTCCAGCTCTTATAAAACATCTTTTTCTCCGTCCGTTGCTGATGTTGGCGCGTGACATTTAATAATGCTGGACAGAGGTGCGCTTGTCGATGCATAGGCGGAGAATGACCAGTCGTGGGCCGAATACCTCGGTTAACCGAATTCTTGCATCCACTTTGGCTCCTAGAACAAGTAGATGGCCGTCGTCTGTTTGCCTGGTGGCTGCTTCCGTGGTTTTGGTTCCTGGTGGGCAATAACATCGAAGCGAAGCTTTTGCTGGCCGCCATCAAGATGGTTCGATCAGCCAGTGAGGCGATGGTACGGAACTTGTAGGTGTAGATTCGTGAGCAATCTCCATGCCTCAGAGGCTTTTATTCTTGTGCACTGCGAATCCTGCAGCGATTTTTGTTTGCAGGTCCCTTCAGGTCGCCGTCTACTGCAGTCCACATAGTGCTCGTGCTTCTATCTGCGCCGCTCCGTACCTGTGCGTGTTGTAACCCATATGCCGACCTCGGGTAGCTAGCCCATTGAGGCGGTGGTTACCTCAGTATTAGCCGAGATTTTTCCCGTTTCTTCCCCTCGCCGCTTCGAGGCCAGTGGTAGGATTTGAGCGGGAACTACTGTAGAAACCAAAAATATTGCAGATTTCAATTTCACACATCTTTCTCAAGTTGTGAAACTATTACACGTGATGAGAGCATCGAACGTTCGTCGTTATTGTGATGTTGCACTACGGTTGCCGATTAGTGATTTTATTCAGGTTTTGTTTTTCATTTGTATTCCTTAATGAAGTGTCCATAGTTGGCGATCGTAAGTGCGATTAGGCGAGTAGGCGAGTAGTCGATTAGGCGAGTAGGCGAGTAGGCGAGTAGGCGAGTAGGCGATGGGATGATGATACCTATCGATTAGGCGTGTAGGCGAGTAGACGATTAGGCGTGTAGGCGAGTAGGCGATTAGGCGTGTAGGCGAGTAGGCGAGTAGGCGAGTAGGCGAGTAGGCGAGTAGGTGAGTATGCAAGAAAGTGTGCAGGATATAATTTTAATTATCAACTGTGCTTGCATAGTAATGTATTGTACGTGATTCTTGGTTAAATAATCAAATGAACGTATTTTCTGGTGTTCTGCAGTGTGGCTCCTAACGTAGCAGACGTGGCTGAGGTCTAGATAAGAAAACAGATACGTTGTTCAGTTCATATGGAAAATCAGCATGGCTAAGGTGAATTCGATTAAATTGTGTGAATGTTCGTGGTAGATTTAATTTTCTAATTGTGTTGTGTTGTTTTCAACGTGTGCTTTAAAGGCAAAGGTCGCGCTCAGCCGCTCTTCGGAG
>KZ346957.1:30557-45746 GCA_002352805.1 Teladorsagia circumcincta | reverse complement strand
GCCCTTTGATCCCACGTACTATGAAAGTTGTGGCGTTGGTGTCGGTAGCTAAATTATGCACGAATAGCATGATTTTGATTCGAAATGGCAGAACTACTTACCATTCGACGTTACAGTGAACTTCACAGATGCACACTTCTATAGCCGCACAGCAAAGATTATAAAGCTTTCGCTGAATGTGTTTGATTTAATAGTACTCACGTAATTCTTTCCAAAGTTCCAGGTAAGGCAGTTGCCAAGAAACGGCGCGCCTCACATGGGAAATTCAAGCAAAATCCCGGACGAGCGAGCTTTGGGCAAATCGGTTTTTTTCCAATTTCTTCAATCCAAATGATCTCAAAGGGAAGACCCAATTAGTGGATATTTGAACAGGAAGGCGACAGAAAGCTAGCGCATTGACGAGCCTCCACAAATATTTGAGTGAGTGCAATATGCGTTCGAAAACAAAGGATTATTGAAGAAAACTTCGAAAAAGGATTGATAGCGATGATTCCTCCGTATTTGTACGAGATTTATAGCGCCTGCGTTACGAAGGCGCCTATGTACTATCACCTATCGCCTACCCCTCCCCTGTCTTTATACCTTCTCGGTTTAACGGCTACACAAGTGAAGCAATGAACTTCAGGTCAAGCAATGACATAGAGATACAAATACGCCAGCAACCGCACTGAGCGGAACTTACATAGTAGAAATACTATTTCTAAAATCACAAGCACTCACGGGTTATTATTCGGTCACCAGCTCTACAGCAAAATGGTTGTGGATTATGGCGAAAACGAGTGAATGAGTCATTCGTGGAAATATTGTGGCATAAATGTTTCAACAATCAACATCAACATTCGCGTCTTCGCTGAATAATGCTTTCTTGTGTTTCTAGACATTACGAATATAGCAATGATTCATTATGATGGTCAAAAACTAAAACTTGTAACCATAATTGGTGGAAGTTGACGGATAAGCGAGCTCACTGGAATTTCACTAAAATTAAGCCTTCTGGTTACCTTGTTTGAAATCAAACATGCGGAAGACTGCTTACGTTTTATAGCTTGTTCTTGTAATTGACCCTTGACCGTGACTCCCTTGGCGTGAGGGCGGCATAGTTACGAATCACATTTCGAATAGTTCCGCTCGTGGCAACCAACCCATCCATCTTTCAGGACTGTCTAGTTGGCACCAAATCCGTCTGGGAAGACGAAAACGCTGATAAGCATATCAGCTACTTCCGTCTTTCGTTACAGTTTCCTTACCACAGCGCAGTTGTCTGGTCTTATCTACGCCCCCACAGTTTTTTAGTTATCTGAGTTCGGCGGAAGATCGTCAAGCTGATACGGCGACAATACCTTTCCCAACAGGCGCCGATTTTAGAATCGTGAGGTTTTAGCGTGGGTATTAACAAGAACAGGCTCATTTCATTTCACTTATGGTACGTATACCACGAAAAACTGAGTTGGGATGAAATGATGCCTCGGTAGCGTAACTGCTAGCGCACTTGCCCGGTAAACGAGACGTGCGGGTTCGAGTCCCGTCTGGGGCGAAAGTTTTGTTCATAACCCAGCATTCTTGTGAAACAGTCTCATTTGATTTTCTCTTAATTTTTACTAGGCGGAGCTTATGAAACCGCTATAAATTCTCATCAAACCTTCACGGTCCGCTTGGCAGAGTCAGCACCTCCCCCCCCCCCCGCCCCACTTTAGAGTTTTGAGAGATCGTGAGCAAGAGCTCGGGACTACGAGTGAGGAGAGATTGACCTTCTCTCCTCACATATACATAGTCCAAAATCAAATTACACTTGATTGTCTCTAAATTATTGATGGAAATCGAATGTGCGGCGATTTCAAAGCAATATTAATAATTATTCATTGTCGAGCGCACCACCTGTTTGCCCTTCGTGACAGTTCATGGAAACTCATGGAAAATAAATTTCATCTGCTCTTGTGTTGAAAAAAGTAATTTCATTATATATCTCATTACTCGTAAATTACCAAAATTTATGCTAACCCAGTCTTGGACTGGAAGGTGAGTAACGTTAGTGACCGCGGTGTAAACTTCTACATTGGATCATGAGAATTTCACAGAACAGTGAATAAGCATGGAATGGCTAAAGCAGTATTCAGAGTAGAAGGATAAACGATAAAGCATTCGGCGTTCATCAACACCATCTTGCGGTGCGCCACGCACCCTACTTCCATTCAGTATCATGGTGGCAATTTGAATGCGATTTGTCCCATGCAATGACTTGCGGGGGACAGCCGATGTACGGGTCAGTGCTTTCATCCTCCCTAACAACCCTAATACCAATTGACCTTCCCCAGAGGGATGGAAGGCTTGGTCGGCTCCGGCGACGCACGACTCGGGATTAGGTCCCTGGGTCGCGCGCGTGGTAGGCAGCTCTTTTGCAGGTCATTTGATAGCAGTTATCACATAAAAGGAATAGAATGATAGCAATGAAGATGCCTTCAAGAACGAAATTTTTTGAAAAAGTGGAATGAAGCCATTCTAATCGGTGACCTCAAACAGATGTTCTCATAGGTTTTCAATCATAAAGCAATGAGCAGTTTAAATTATTCATGAATGCTAGAACCGCTTGCCGAAAATGCTTATAGATCGTTCATAGTTGGTTATCGTTCGTGAGATTAGGCGAGTAGGCGATTAGAGGAATAGGTGATCGCATGGGCAGATCAACAAATCAATACGTATTCTTCTCTTATCGCTTACTCGATTAATGGCCTAGTTGCTTGATCGATACGTATGCTTTCTTTTCGAATCTTCGCCTAATCGCCTAAGCCTAATCGCACGTATGATCGCCCTATGAGCGATCCATTAGCGCTAAAAAGTAGCCTTAACGTCGTAATCACGATGGCCTTGTGGCGGTGCGGTTCCGATGACATCATAGGCGGACAAGACTTCTCGCCGCTTTGGAACCGATATCTCCAACTCCATAGGTGCTTTTCCACCTATGGAGCTCAATGACGTCATCGAAAACGCAATTCGCCAACGTCCACCCATCGTGATCGCCTTAAAATATAATAGTAATTTTCGAGAGTAATATCGGACCTTCTGAGGTTTTGAGTGGTACTGAGTACGTTTGCGAAGAATCAGTCACAATGAGGTTTTAGAATAGCACACTACAGAAAGCTCTGGGGAACTGTTAAATCATGTGACGTACTTGACTGGTTTGATGGAATGCAGCTGAATACAGCTGTGCACAATGAATCATGATGAATATCCGTCACTTCATAGCTGGTTCTTTTTTTGAAGTACAAAGGTCACTGAAATTCGCTGCCATTTCCTCATTTCAGGGAAAACGCACATTCAGCAACAATCACAATTAGTGAAATGCAGTGAATAGAACAGCAAAGTGATCAAAAAAAATGTTTGACTCCAATAAAAATTCACAGAGTCGCGAATTAAGTGTAATCAGCTGTAAGGAAATCGGCATTCTTGTGGAAATAAATCGTAAATCGTATCGTGGGGTGAATCACGCAAGCATAGGGAACAATATGACCAACATACACACTGAGTTGTGGAACAGATGGAAGACAGTGTTTTTATCCTCTCGAGCAAGGCTGGTGCCAATTGACCGATCCCGGAAGCACGGAAAGCTCGATCCCCCTGAGCGGACCTTGGTCCAGGATCCTGGTGCTGGGATTGCGCGTGGTAGCAGCCCCACGTGGCACATCTGTACTTCAACATTGTATCGTTTAGTAGAAAACAAAGGGCTCATTAGCTTTCTGGTGTCAGTTATATGATGGATCACGCCTTCGCTTTCTTCCACCACCACAATTGACGTGTATTCGGACCACTGTGGAATTAGCCAGCTTTTAGTGGGCCCCCAGCCCAATCGCACCCGTCCGTAGTAGGTCTTAAGGGAAAATAGCAACTCTCAAATGGAGAAACATCTCTGTGTTTGTTGTGTAAGTCGCGAAAAATACCCTGCACTCCACGTTTGGAGAAAAAGAGCGATGTGGGAGAGGGGGAGAGGGAGGGGTTCAGAGTTTTATCTGTATTATCATTCAAACCGCCTTGGAGATAGGAAGTTTTATCGCAATAAGTGGGATTTTATACCGACTAGACCCTTGGAAAGTGTGACTTTTAAAGGGGGCCATTTCCCAACACATTCCATCTCTCCGAAAAAAAAAGAATCACGAACTCAGTATATGCGAATATTGGTGAGAAGGGTAGATTAGCCAAAAAGCCAAAGCCAAAATAAGTTTTGTCAGTAAGACAAAAAGTTTATTCAGATACCAAATGTTATTAAACACTTGCATCAGGATCAAACTCTTGTGGTTCATGCCGCTAATACGAATACAGTGATGAGAAATGTGCCGGCAAAAAAAATAGAAAAAAAGAAAAAGAATCTGTCGAAGCGGCTTAGGATGATGCTAGCTCACCTCAAATGCGGCTGTGCCAAGACAATGAAAGACAGCGAGAGTCGGAGAAGAGAGCATGAGCGAGAGAAAGCGTCGAGTAGGGAGCCAGGCAACAGCCTTGAAAATTGCAGCTGCTGCAGCAAACTTCGCGAGACCCTAGCGCCCTTGTTGGGTGTCTCCTATACACGGGAGTGCCACATCTGTGACTGCCCTCTAGGGATCTATTCTACAGATTAAAGGGTATTGTGCACCCTACTATTGTCTTGGCTGGGCCTTTGAAAAGACACACGTAATCAACCCTATCTATCCCTACACAGAAAGACAGATTTATCACTAGGCTCAGTCCAATCAAGAAATAGCAAATGTAATCCAGCATTCTTATGAAACACTCGCAACGCAAAAAGCGACGTGAAAGCAGTGATAGAGTACAAAACAGGTCAAAGTTAATTCTGCTACAGCTCTCAGCCTTGACGATGCCAGCTAACGGATCATCACGATGGACGTAAAAGTGCTAATAAACTGTGGTAAATTTCCACGTAGACCTGAGCTAGGGTGCAGGGGTGAACCGGCAGCGTAACGTGAAGCGCATTTGTCTGGTAAGCGAGAGATGCGGGTTGAAGTTTCCACAGGACGAAGTTTCGTTCATGATCCAATTCTAGTGAAACGTTCAAGAGATAGCAATTCTCGAATAAACGCTCTCAACGAAGCCATATTTCATGAAGCATAATGGAACATAAACAACATAACATAGTGGTACATAAACAAATGCGCGAGAAAATAACACAGAAAGTGCGCGGAAGATTATAGCTTTCAAGTAAAAATTTCGAATTTCCTTGTCTCACTAATTGACATTTTGCGACAACCTATATTATATGTACATCTCCAGGAAAAGCAAGCTCGTTAGCTCGTTGGCATGCAAACTGCATCGTCTTTGCAAGGACAGCAGTATCGACTACCGCTGAAAGACTACCGCAACCAAGAACTAGTCTTTTTTCCCTTGAGAGATCGGTAATTGTTGACCAAACCTGCCCTGAAAAATGAGGCTGGTTCGACTCTGAGTGGCTACCACGACTACACTACTACATCCTACCTGCAACTCTCAGTGGATCCTACCTAGGCAGTCAGTAATGGTTTCTAAGAGAAGAATACCCAGGCAAGAAAAGTCAACAGAACTCATAGTGTGGTTTCTTTCTCGTCCACATACACCCAGCATACATTTAATTATCTGCTTATATTCAGTAGTTTTGTAAAGATCAGACCGGATGACTACGATACTGATTTTCCCAACTGATCGTTCCAGAAAAGAAAGGGAGAAACAGAAAATGTCAGAAAATCTAGAAAGAGTATCAGTTTTCCCGTCATTTTGCGTTCGATCTCGCCTACATCACCTTAGCGAAGGATTTCACAGTTCTAAAAAAGTGCATTCCTAATCAGTTATTTTAGCTACTTGATGAGTGCGTCTGATGCGAAAAAACGACAGTTAGTAAAAGTGTCCTGTTTGAAAAGTGCATCACCCCTACTATTGATCCAACGTTTTTTTGTCACAAGAGCGCGTGAAGGCTGGCGCAGCCTCCACGTCCGGACTTTCCTCGTGGAAGATGATACTGCCACAGCATTTTCTTTTCCCCTCGTTCCCAATCTCATATGAACGATTCAAAGCTTGCAGTCTAGTATTTTGGTACGCAGCTACTTTTGTCATATTCCATTTTCCAAAGTTGATTCATGAAAAATGGAAAACATCAAGTAGATGAAATCTCTTCCAGACCATTTGCTATATTGTTGCTTCCTTCGTTCATTTATATTGTTTGCTTGACTTTTCAATTTTTTGTCAACATCTATTGCGTTTGGCCTTCCCTCTCGTTACAAGATTCCTTACCTTCCACTCGTATGAAAAGAAGAATTTCGAGAAATAGGAGGGAACAGTTTAACGATATTTCGTACTGCCTTGTAATGTTACTTTTTGCAGAGAGTAGAAGAGAGATGGGTATGAAGGCGGAAGCTATAACTTTATTTGTCACATGTGCTTTGGCTTATGAAAGAATACAAGTTCCAACGAGAATAAACTGCCCTTCACTGAAAGGAGCCTGAAAGGCAATAAAAGAAAATCGCTCAAAAAGCCTCAACAATCTCTTCATCTCAGATGACGCCGCAAGATTTTTCTGATTGCTCTGTTCTTCTAGGCAGAATAAATTTTCTAGACAATTTTGTAACTCGGCTAGCTGCCTCCGCACACCGAGGGAGGACCAGCCGTGCCGATTTTTCGTTTATCACCCTCTTCCCTCGAATGAGGTCTTTACGCGACCCCTCCCTCCTCAACAGAAGCAAAGCAATTTAGAAACTTGACAGGACGCCCACGCAATACGCTCGCGTCTATGTCGCGTTCCCTGCACTAGCGCGCGTAATTCTTCCCCAGAAAGCCGGTGAATGACTGGTGTAAACTGCTGATGTTTCGATGACTGTAGTTCAATTCATAGGTAAAATTACCGGAAATTTCCGGTGTAATTAACGAGATGTACAGGGTGGCTGAAAAGTATAGGACGCCATGTTTTTGTTTGTAAAAGTCCGGAAAGATACTCGATCAGAGAACCGAATTCATACGAAGATAGAGTTAATCCACTTGATCACTTGTGCAGGAGGTGCTTTGATTTCTCTACTCTGAGAGAGGACTCCTGACGTCCAGCGTTAAAATCAGCAGTGCGCCGCAGGTAGCCAACGGTGTTCTCATCCCACCTCTTCTGAAGCGCTAACTTCAGAGCACCCACCGAACCGCTAGAGTCTCATGAGGTTTTGCTCTACAACATCCTCACATAGAGAAATCCACCGGGTTAAGGGCCTCAGAGAAAGAAGGTCCCGATTCCTTGCTCCAGTGGCCCGGGAAGTGAGCGCTCAGGATGGCTTTGGTTGATTTGAACGCGTATTGGAGAGTCCAGGTTCATTGAAGAGCAAACGATCGCTGAGCCAAATTCCCATAATTCCAGGACAGCATACCGTACCTCATTAAAGTCTTCAGCAAAGCCTTGGTGTTAGTTCTGACATTTGTAGAAAATGAACTGCAATGGAGCTGCACTTTCGGATGTTACTCCGTCACAAACTACCACACCTTTGAGAGAAAGTCTGTTGTGAGCTAAACGCTATCTCGGAGACTTGCTCTTACTTTTTGACAACAACTGCCTCCGACTTTGGTTGTCGCGAAGAAGTTTAGTTCAAAAATTTCCTCATTAACTCAATTCGTGAGGGAGATGCGACGTACCTCGAGCTCGCGCACAAACTTTTTGCATTTATTCAGTTGAATCCTCCGGGTTGCTCCAGCAGAAACCAGCGAAGAAAGAGTTGATAACCTCTACAAATAATGGATGCTTCCCAAGATTTTCTATAAAGGGTGAAGGCAGATCCTGTGATCAAAAGCGATGTGACGCAAGCTGGCTTAACTGTTGTGAGCCATTTTCTTCTGAATGATTGCATCAATCCTCTAAGAGTGCACAGTTCTTGGACCATCACTTTTTTCAACCCCGGAGACCTGTGCTTGAACCTTGTGAGCACCGAACATGTTTCAAAGAGATTAGGAGGGAATACGGTGTCTTTTTTGACGTTGCAATTTCAGAGACCGTCATTGGGCAGCCTCTTGGAAATGGGTCTGTGCAGAAAAATCTTCATAGCGAGAGTTCAGATAAACTTCGGACCAAACAACTTATGTTGCTTCTTACATAATCTCAAAGCTTTCGAATAGTTTTGAAATACTTTGAAAATACTCTACGGCTAAGTGCCAGCAGGCGGTCAAAGTCGCGTCCCATACTTTTCAGCCACCCTGTATTCTTGGAACACCTGAAAGCCAGCTGCGCTCCGGAGAAGCTTTTGTTTGGAGACGAAAATTGTAATTCAGAAAAAATAACCTTCCTTCAATTCGAAGTGATAAAAGAAGTTGAAAACTGCGAGTCACATATATTCCTTCAAAAGGTAGTTGATCCACGTGAAAGTCTAAGTCTCTGAAAAACATGCAAGTTTTCAAGTCTTGAATAATTTACCACTTTTTAATCCGATTTTTTGCAGTCACTGATCTACTCGACTTGTGTTGGACCGTTGAAAAACGATAAGGGTAGTTACGAGCTGTTATAACATTCTTCAAATCCATTTTTTGCAGCTCTGCAGCTCGCAGAGAAAATCTGGGATTCAAGCTTTTCGAAAGGTGTTGCTCATGACGCTGAGCCGTTTAAAGCATTGTTATATTACGATTTCTTCCTTGAGGCTTTCGCTCTTGCACACGCCAGCTTTAACATTCAAACGGAAAGAACCCTTTCTCAAATTAGTTTCAATGGAGAATGACGACCGTCTTGGAGAAACTACGACTTTTGTGCATTATAGGAAGAAGAGAGAATAGCCTGTAGAGTCACCCGACTCACAGTTGTTCCTTTCTCAGTATATTCTTCTTGAAGGTCAGGTCTCCAGAATGTACCTAACAATACTTATGCGCGTGAGCAATTGAATGTGAACTGTTTTCGGTTGATCCTTCCGCTGTGAAATCGCCCACCTGGGGATTAGCAGCGCAGATGCATTTTAAAATCAGGAATTACGACAAATATGGATTGGATTTTCAGTGGAAGTTAAGTGTACTGGCCCAGCAAGTGCTACGCCAATTAAAAGACGCTGGAAGCATGTAAGGCTTCATTTGCTCGGGCGGAATCCGGTTCTAGTTTCGACCGCCGTGCAAAGTGCGTGCATTTTCATGTAGCTCTGTTTATCAAGCTCGGGTTGAGCTCAACAGAAGAAAGTACACAAGACCAAATCAAATAAATAAATTAGAATTGCAAAATTCATAGGGGTTTAGTCCACATGGGTGCCTTGTCACATATTTTGATCGGGGATTATTTTGCTTTTTGGCAAAGTGGATGATAATCGATTAATGCAAAAGTGCTCTTCATTCGCTATCTTCACTGCTTCTATAATGAGGAAAAGCAGTTATGGAGGCGTAACCTCAAACCTAGAAAAAAACCTTGATCAAAATAATGGGCTCCCTAGGTTGGATTTCTTTATACTTCCACCATGAAGATTTCTCTATTATAAGCCACAGAAAAAGAGATAGCGGACTTGAAAGACGGTCTGCGGCAAAAAAGACGCCAAAAGCTCTGAAAAAGATCGAAAAAGGCAATCAAAACAAGGCGCGCTGGAAAAGCTTGATGCTAATCGCGTGTCTCTTCGAGCAATTTCGATTTCCACAATGGAAAGAAATCGAATCAAAAGAAAGTTGATCAAAGGTAACGACGAGTGACGATGACGACGTGACACAAGTAAGCAAACATAACAGCTAGACAGAGCGAGAGCGATACAATTTGTTCTCAGCCCTGTCAAGGTTGTTACCGGTGAAACGGTCCGCGAAGCGACCAACGTCTAGTGCTTCCCCTAGCAACCAAGTGGGCCAGCCTTGGCATGTCGGTGAGTAAGGAATGTTGGAGTATACTCCTTCACTTCTGCAGCACCTCTGCTTTGGAGATCAGATCCCAGATCGTGTGTCATTTAGCAAATAAGCTGTATCCTTTTGCGGTGTTATTTGCAATAAGGATCAGGTGGGAGGATCAAAAATCCGCGTGTACATCTCTTGTCACCATCTGATTTGAAAACGACAAAGAATTTAGATTTAGACATTTCTAGGATGCGCCGTGCATTTAGCTGAGGTTCAAAAGTGTGGAAGCAACTTAAATGCAATTTGTCCCATAAATGACTTGCGGAATTCCGATTCGAAATCAGGTTCTTATCGCACCTGACAATTCTGATAGCAAATAATCGACATCTGAAAATGATAGCTTGGCTGCCTCAGGCGGCTCAGGATTCGATACATGAACGGTGCGCGTGGTAGGCAACGCCGCGTGCAACCGCACTGCTTTCTCCCTGAACTACTGTAAGCTCAAACAATGGAATGAATCAAGACAGCACTACAGAAACAGCGAGCCCATCTCTTGAACCGACCTGCGTCTCAGGGCAGGTACATAATGCCTTTTAGTCCTCGATTCACCCCTTATGCGCCACCTGGGGTCGCGCCACGTAGGCTTGCCACTGATCGTCAAGAGATAAAACTTAAACATGCTATCAAAAACCACTACAACTTTTCTTGAAGGCTCAATATGTGGGCTTACCGATTCAAGATTGCTGAGAAAAAGAGATCTTGCAGTAATGCAATATTAGAATGACAGCGAAGACTTTTCCTGAACTTCTCCTTCCCACTCCAACCGACGTTTTACGAAAAGAGAGTGAAATGCGTATCAGAGAATATTTTCAATGCTTTCAACCTCCCACTTTCTATAGACCACCGTACTTTTTTTCAGAAATGCAAATTGTTTCCGAAATCAGTGTTATCACAAGTATTACGTTCTTTGTGCTTCTGTTACGAGGTTTTTGAGCTAAGGTTCACTTCTGCGACCTCTACTAATTGTCAGAGGCTTGAGCAGAGCTCAAAGCTTAATGAGTTGTGAACTGAAGTGTGCCATGAAATGTCTCTTTCGTTCGGCGGAGGTTTCAAGACGAGAGAACTTGTAGTCAACCGTGATCACTGTTTTCCTTTAATCTTACCGTTGGGTAAGCTAGTTGAGTGCTGACATCGATGGTATTACACATCTATTATTCACACATCTGATTTCTGTCTCCCATGCCACTACAATGTGCGCCGCCCTCATGAATCATAAACGTCATGAATTGGGAAAAATGAAGCAGTCTTGCTCATTCGTATGTGACAGACCCTTCCACTTTTGTTTTTTACTTATTCTGAAAAATTAACGCTCATCAGGCAAAACTCGTAGGCATTAAAGGGACGGTAGGTGATAATGGGATCCTGGTGGGATTCAGGACCCAGTTGGTAGGGCGACAATAAAGAAGATGGGAAGAAACCGTCACAATTTCCTCATTAAAGACCCCTTATTTATAAATACTGTATAAGTCTACGGCATAGAGGGAACTTGACGGCACTAGAATCATACTCGTGACGAGTGTTTCTGGTTGTTGGGAAAATGAAAAGCTACAATACTATAAAAAGCAAGTGACTCACTTAGGAGAAGCATCAACAGTGAATGAAGGAAGCAGTAAGAATGTAGGAAATCATATGATAATCATTGTAATGAAATGAAGATTAACGTTACGGATTCATGCTATTATTAGAACCCATCACGAAGTTGTGTGTTGTATATTTTTGAGTGAATGCCTGAGGAAGAGAAAAAGCTCACTTCGAGCCTTGCATGAAAAAAGTTTGGCAGAGAAGGGAATGGGGTGGGGAAGCAAGTGTGACATCCGTTCGACAAAAGACGCAAAAAAAGAAGTGACGCAATTTGTCGCTCTTTCGCTGTGCTTTCGTCGCGCTCTGATTTGTTCTCTGATATTTACTTATGCTCTGTCTTCATTTGAAGACTTATACGTTTTCAATCTGATGATGTTTCAGCATCGATTTTTTTGCACATAATTTTACTATAAACTAGATGTGAAACTGTCCATCTTCACATCCGTTACTTCATTGTTCTTTGCTGACAAGAGCTATTTTGAATAAATCTATCGCGCTAGACACTTTTTGTAGTTGAAGCTGCAGATAGACATAGTTCCACCACGAAAAGGAAATCAATCGATCTTGTCCTTTTTAAAACCGTTTTTGAGATTCCAAAATGCAGAGCCTAATTTGATTTCCCTTCTGAAGCTTATCAATGAAGAGAAACAAAACGGTAGGGTCCGATCGCTGAAGTACTGCTGCGCTCGATTGTGGTCTGTTCCATGGACATAACGCCACGCACTTCCTCTAAGGAAGTGAAGGATGAAGAGATGAAACAACCTGCCCACTTATCAAATTCAATGAGCTTATGCTTTCTGGAAGATGTGTTGACAACGATACAATATGGGCGATGGGAGCCTCAAAAGGCGTCAGCGTGATTCGATCACTTCAGAAGCGATACTGTGCCAGCTGTTCAGCAGCACTTCTATGGATCAAAGCAGGTGTTCTTACCTAAAGGTACTGCCCACGAGGTACTCCATACCTTAGAAATTTTACCAGCAAATATGGGCACAAACGAATTAGGCGTATCTTCTAGAATTCAAGCGATTGGTAGCTTTTCGTCCAGTGCACTTATTCATAGGGTGCGATAGAGAATGTCCACTCGGATGCTGAATCATGAGCAAAACCGGAAATCGAGCCCGTTACCGCGCTACTCATTGGACACGAGTGCTATCAGGGGCATGTTTCGCCTTCTCCAACTTTCAAAAAGTCGCCGACTAAACAAAACGGTTTAATTTGGAAAACGTTTTACATTAACATTCAAATGTTTGAATAGGGACTTACCGACTCATTAAAGGCAATTTACGATGAAAACTCAATCCATTCCAAATCACTGTAGGGATGGTAAGTAGTACCAGAAAGGAAGCGGAGCCATGGAAATGGCTCGGAACCCGAGAGATGGGACCCCTTTCTTCCGCCTTGATCTCAGCACTGATGAGACTCCCATCGCTGTGCCCTCTTCAGTATAACGCTCTCTCTGCTATCTAATCACTCGCCGCGTATAGACCTGTGGTGAGTGATTAGACAGACGGTGGGCGGAGACAGGCGGATCCGCCAAGATTGAGCCCTTCTAGCTCTCCGAGGTCAAATCTGCCGCTGCCGGTTGCGCGCCTGTCCGCACCCTTAGGATGTTCGCCGGTCTCCAGACCAGGCAATTTCTCCCTAACTCGACCTTCGTCCTTTCCGTGGAGTCCTCCTTTAAATCTGTATGAATGGGGAATGGGGGCATATCATAGCAAATCCGAATCTGGCGGATAACTTATGCCTGAATTCTGCGTTTTCACAACATTGCCATCAGGAAAGACCTTTACAGTTTCTCCTCGCCTTCGATGGAGAACCTCTAGAGTCTTGGATTAGCTATCCATCCTAGCTCACAAGTAGATGCCTTCAAGCTCAGTTCAAACTCTTTGTGGTACAAATCCATGGATCATTCAGCCTAGAGAAGACCTTGATCATTCTCAGCTTGATCGCTGTTCCAAACCAGCCCCAATGGTGAGTGGAAAGCGGCAAAAAATTCCGAAAAAGCGTCTTAACTGTTAAGAATAAAGGCTATGGTTCAAGCGTGGTTTTGTATTAGGCTCTAAAGGAAGTTCTGACCGTTTCGGACCATAAAGTTCAAATGTGCATATCAAAATCACATCATATCATGCAAACGCAACGTTTCCGATCGCAATAAAAGTTGAGGAGAACATATTCTACATTGTGATCCACAATCCGAACGAGAAACAGGTAGTTTTCATTGGATGAAAAACTGCAGAACGCTACACCTCCTCATCGAATTTTCCATGCTTTCCAAGCTATTTCATGCAACTCTAAACCACAACTCAAGTACGCCCGATTCAGTAGCGGTCTCCTGAATTGTTTCGAACACATTTTGTTCCATTGTATGTTTCACTTAACTTTTACCGAAGCTCGACATCCAACGACTGCCCTCGTCGCCAACTTCGAGGCTATCGCCTTCCCTACACGAACTTTCCAAATTATCGCTTCATGGCTTTTTTGTTCAAATGCATAACTAAACGAATAGTGCATATCATGAACTCATTCCACTCCTTCTGCTCTAATTCGAGGCAGAAGAAAATAATCGTGAGGATTCGCTTGGTAATCATGTTCCATTTAAAGCAACACCCCTGATCGAGTTGGTGGGTAGAAGAGGTCGTCATGAAACTGTGGATGACGGGTTGATTGCAAATGACAAAAGAAACAAAGAAAACATGGGACCCTTCAAAACAAGGGACGGAGGCATTTCTTGCTGGCTAGCGCAAGAAAGAAATGCAACTGAATTCGCGC
Source organism: Teladorsagia circumcincta (assembly GCA_002352805.1). Classification (NCBI taxonomy): domain Eukaryota; kingdom Metazoa; phylum Nematoda; class Chromadorea; order Rhabditida; family Trichostrongylidae; genus Teladorsagia; species Teladorsagia circumcincta. The sequence continues at coordinate 31,568 of KZ346957.1, read as the reverse complement.
ATGCACTAATACAAGTAAATATACAGGCATCAATACGAACAAGGAATTATAATAATTCAAAGGATTAGGTGAGTAAAAGCCACCAAGATACAGGTAACATTCCTTCGAACGCGGTACCGTTTACAGGCCATCGCGCAGGGACTACGCAGTCGCGCAAGGACACGCAGCCACGCGATTCGTCCAGCGCCCAGAACTAGCGGCCAGCGGCCAGCTTTGTAAGCCCTTAGTGCCGTTGTCGCGCACTTTTGAGAAGCGTCAACGGCACGTCTGTGCTACACGTGGGCTACCCTATCTCACTGTAGGAATGATTCTTCAAGTTAGCTCCTACCGGGGGTGTTGCTTTAAGGCTTTGAAAAAGTGGGAGAAGTTCCTCTAGAGTGGGTTATGGTTTGTTCATGTTCTGTAGAGTTCTCTACTCCTCTGCAAAATTAATTTTCCCTTTATTTGCTCACCAGTTTGAGTACGGCAGGTAGAATAATGGTAAATTGCGCTCCAATAATTAGCCTGGACTCATTTCTGAGTTTGAACGAAAAAATCTTAACAAAAACAGAAAACGGTTGTGTGTCACTGAGAGTCGGAAATAGCAGAAATCTGAAATGTGTTGCGTGAGAAACGGGACGGGATTTCATCGCACGAAATGAAATTCTCGAAATGACGTTTCCGCGAGCTTTATACCCTGTGAAAAGAGCGTATTTGCGTTGTGACTACCCATGCAAATGAAAATCCTCGGAAAAAATGATGAGTGTTTCCCCAAAATTTCGTCCTCCACACAGTTAGAGATCTATTATGTTGAAACACAATATCATAGCGTTTTTTTTCGGACTTATAGATTCAATCGGTGTTCGTATTACTGGAAAATCGCGTAGAATTTTATTTGCTTTATTTTGAGAATTTTATGAGAGTATTTCTTCCGCTCCCAAACTACTTCATTTTCTTCAAAAGTATCACAGAGTCCAGTGATTTCTTGTGAAATTGAATTGAAGCTGTAAATAATGATGAAATAAACAACAT
>KZ346957.1:17402-30403 GCA_002352805.1 Teladorsagia circumcincta | reverse complement strand
ACATCACAGAAGGGCCGATGGTAACTGACATCAGGACTAAGCCTAGGACAGGGGAGGATAACCAAGGGGAATATATGTTGCTCACATCTTCCATCCAGGATCTCTGTTATTGTCCACGGTTTAGTTCCAAGCACAATAATTGACTCACTAACTTGAATGTCCCCCCTAAGGACATGAGCGCCTATTTTTTTGCTTCTAGTTAGTGCGCAAAAATGACAAATGCAAGCGCGACACTCCAATGTTTGGAGCTAAAGCTTGATCAGGGAAGTGGAAGTGAAAGTTGAATCACTATTGAGGGAAAAAGCAAAAGAAATTGTCAAAAACTCCCAAACAATCCTAGTTTTTGAAGTTGCGTCGAGTCTTGGGCGGGACTCTGGGTGCTGGGTGAACCCACGTGTGCAGCCCTTGGCAGCCATGCCTTGCCAATTCGCGGTGAGGTCTTCGCACCCTATGAGCTTGTATAATAGATCACACCATTATCTCGCGCAAGGGCTTCATTCCATTGAGGTAATCGAGCCTTCCAGGAGGTAGGTCGCTCTTTTCTATAAGTGCCTCTGCCTGTCTGAATGGGTAGTCAATCCCATCACCGTTTCTGATGCCATACATAATACATGTTTTTGGCAGAGCTCTCTGAAGTTTTCTTACCACTGTAGAATCTTTTCCAGCTGGTTTGAACCACAGCACAGCACAAATGCATAAAAAGAGGGATTAGAGTGACCAAGCCATTGTACTCAGCTACCATATGTTGGTTCATTTCATCTATTCATTCGTTTCAGAATTTTAGATGGCAGTTTATTGAATGCGAGAACAGCAAGGAATGGTTTCTTCAGAAATTCTATAAGAAGGGCAACAGAGCTCGTGAATACAGCGAGTTCTTTCCACATGATTATAATAATCACTTATTCAGCCACAACTTATTCGAGTCAACGAACATACAAATTTTTCAAACAAAAAACCTAGCAGCTGTGGTTGGTTAATACTTATGTATTATCTGATGTTCGAAGAAACGTCAAAAGGGTCGCGGTCAGGCTAGGAAACTTGAAATGAATCAGGAGGCGTAGCATTTTAAAGCCTATTTCAGTTCGGAGGGATAAGTATGTAGGTTGTCCAAAGATGATCTCCAATCTGTAGCTGTGCCTCCGAAATCGCCGCCTGCTTACTTGAAGTACTTTGAGTAGAATAAAAAGATTGCCGCTGAATATCATAGTGAACTGTGCAAAACATTTAACATTTAAAGTGCAAATGATTGTTGCAGCGCCTCCAAAATGATCATGAGAACTTTGAAGGCAGAAAGCGTAATAATAATGTTGAGGCTGGTAATAATGAAGTACAGGGAGAAGCCATTGTGGGCTACAATGCGTACAAAGAATTCGGATTATGTCACCCCACCTCTGAATAGATCAGATCTGATTCGCTCGTGGCAAGCCTAATACCAGGCCTAAACCATAGTCTAGGCCTTGGTCACTGCACAACTTCATTTGATGTTATCTAACAGTAGGAACTGAGCATGTTCCTTAGCAGGAAATGGTACTCGTATCTGCTGGACCATTGAGTGATGCGGGTCGCATTGTCGCGAATCTAGAGGTACCCGACAGGAGGCTCGGGTCGCGGCTCAGAGGAAGAGTCGCGGCTGTGCTATGTGATGTGGGACGTACTATAGTTCACTGTATTAAAAGATTGAGCATTGTGTTATGCCCAGAATTGGGAGTCGAGAAAGTTCTCTGGAAAGGCAGCCAATGTATGCGTCGCAGATTTGGTGAGAACTACTCACTACATTACGTTGGAAAAAGTATTCTGCATCAAAATGCTCTCGAAAAAAAATATTTCGAAAATCAAAATTGACTGCATGCGAATTTCTAACCTATCAGTATAGCCCTCAGCAACATCAACGGAGTAGGTAAGCAAATTGCACGAAAAAAAGAAAGCCAGTCCCGTTGATTCCACCAATTCAACCTCGGGGAAAAGTGCTAAATACGGTTGAAAGGAATTCAACAAAACAGAGTACATCGCATGGCTTCCGTAAACATTGCATGGGCTGAATACGCATTCAAAGATGTGACTAGGGCTCGGTTGGGATGGAAAGTTAGAAGCACAGCAATCTGCACAGAACCTTGTGGTTGTCTTCTATCATTTGAGTATGTCTGAGTGTCTGATGTGTGTTGGGAGATATACTGGGAAATAGCCGTTGCTCTTATCGTCGACTTTTTTGCGCCTATATTAATGTGACACTTAAATCGGTTCATTTCCTCAAAAAAGCGGTCCAATAGTCATTATTGCACCATAAATATGGCGCTGAATTGGCTCAGTAAATCGGAGCACATAGAGAAAGGATAGAAAAAGCTCAGAACAATTTGCAATACTGTTGAGTGGAAGCCGAGAGACGTCACAATGGTGAAAGGAAAAAGGAGACAGACATCCCCTTTAGTCCTTCACGCATTCTGTTTTCCTTCAACATCGTAGGTGAATTGGGCCATTTGGCTTATACAGCTGTTTGCGGGGGCCAGTCGTTGTACATGTTCTAATGGAACACAGGTAATTTATGAATCAGGAAAAGACAAAAAGACAGACTACCTGAGAGAAAATGAGAGAGAAAACTACATAGTAAGCTAAATAAGTGTAGAAACTCTCCCACTCAGCTTCAGAAGTTGTGCAAAGCAGTCGAGATGAGTAAAGCCCGTATAATTCAGATTTTGGAGGTAGTTACCTCCACACAAAGCTTATACCTTTTATTAGTAGATTGGTAAGTTACCCATTTGTTTTAAATTACATGCATATCTTTAGGTAACTAGTGGCTCATTTCTGTGAGAAAAAATAACTTTGAAAAATGAGATTTCTACTCGAGGGGCGTGGCGGAAATTCATTTCGAAAGAGCAAACGAGGCGAAAGGATTTTCGCAGCTACTCAGGAGGAATAAACTTCATTTGATTCAGATGCTGATGGAACGTATGCCACTATTCGGCAATTTATATAGTTCTCTGAAACTACATATGAGAGTCCACCTACCAATTTAAAGGAATGACCAGAATCAAACTGGTGTGGTTCATGCACGCAGATGAGGAAGTATTATATTTGTGCAAAATTGGCCTGTAGTAAAGAAAAACAGGGAAAAGAATCTGTAAGAAAACGTTTGGACTAAGGCTTGCTCACCTTCGAGATGCGGCTGTGCTAAGGTAAGGCGAGATGAGCGTGGTGAAGAGAGTACGAGGCGAGAAAGCGTAACATCTGAGCTTGCTGCAGCCGGAGTACATTGCAGCTGCTGCAGCTACTTTGCATGGTTCTAGCGCCCTTGTCTGGCAATTCATGCACGGAGCACCAGGACTGTGATCTTCCTTTGTAGATATATCGTACAGACCGAAGGAAATCGTTTACAAATTTTCTGCCGAGGTTGTGCCCTCAACATGCATGGCCCATGGTGATAAAGAAGTCAATTCGTGAAATCGCTCAAGCGTCAGCAGACGATGAACAAAATGCTAGAATTTTATGCAAACGCCTACAAATGTTGTTCAGAGTGCCGCGGGAGCAATTACCGTGCATCTTGTGAAAAACAACCAATTTGCCAAGTTTACTTTTTCGCAGCAATAACGGAAACAGCGTCTGTTTCAGCGAATTGTGACAGCTACCACCAAGAAGGACGAGCATACACTGCACACTTGTGTCGACAAAAACTCCCTTAGTGTGGACAATTGGTGGTAAGAAGGTCGTCAATTTCAAAAGGTATACTTTTGTATCAACCGCTGTCTCGATTGTTAGGGGCGGAGGTGGGGAGGGGGGGGAGCATAGCCGTGTCACAAGTCGGAACCATGTGATAATCGCAAAGCAAGCATTTAGATATACAGGAGTGGCCAAAAAAAAGACACTTTGCCCATGGCACACTTCACCAAACTTTTCTTCCCCCAGGGTGTCGCTGTTGATGGGAGTTTTACGGCATAATATTCCTCAGATATCCCTCCATAAGCAGGAGCAGGTCCTCCTTCATTGCCCTCACCGTCTTCAGAATATGACGTCATCTGCCGTAGCCGTCGAGCTCAAGGATGTCTTCCGGGACCGCCATTGGAAAAAAAAAGGTAAAAAAAATGATGAAATACAGAGGAAACACGAGCTTTCTGCCCTACGCTGCGGGGTAGTTCAAAAGATCGGCAGACTGATGAGAGATAACGTGAGCGCGGAGAGTGGCAGACAATTCCGAGTAGAGAGAGCATAGCAGATCACCATTGCGATGCAGACAAGATATCGAACTGTGAGTGGACGAGCCTCATCTGGTGGCGCGTGCCTAAATCCTTGGCGGCTCGCGTCTTCATGACGCGTTCTGATGCAGGAACGTGGCGCTTCTTCTCCATCTGCGTTCCACGCACTTCTAACCACTCTAAGGGCTTATTAGGTGGGTTTGAGCCCGTTGCCTTTAAGCAGCCACAAAATTAATCCAATCGATTAGCTGATGGATGTCTTCGTATAACCTGTACCTACAACTATGCAAGACCCCCTCCGGCCAGCGCTTTCAAAAGCCTCATGATGGTCCACGATCCATGGAGGATTACGTTGAGCTTGGACCGTGCACAAGGTTCCCATGGTAAATTCCTCTGAAGTCGTCGGTGTGGAAGGCTATCACGAAGTTTGCTGATAGTTTGGGATGTGTTCTTCAATCTTCAATTGGTAGCATTCGGTTTGAATTCAGCAAAGTGTTATTAGTGCCGCTCCGAGAGAGAGGTGGAGTGTCTCTTTTTTTAGCCACCCCTGTACATCAATCGGAGAGTAGACGGCGTTCAAAAGTGGTCTAACCAGGAAAGGTCACAAGGCCGGTCCGACCATTTGTAATGAGCTCTATACCCCTGCACTCGCCTCGTGACGCTGAGCTCAAAACTGTCTTCCCTATCTGCCAAACGATTTTTTCAACGGAGTTATAAAGCAAGGAAGCGAAGCGGCAGTGCCCTGTCCCGTAGGTAAAAGGCTGTGGGAACTGCTCGCAAACGCTTCATACTGTACACCAATTGCACTGTTGAATAAAATAGCGAATTTGGAATCTTTTCTGCCACATTGACATTAAAAAACAGGAAAGCAGGCTCCTCGAAAACCCGTTCCACTCCCTTCTGCCTGCGCGACCCGGAGCACTGCCGCTGCGCTTTCCTGCTTTATAACTCCGTTCAAAGAACCGTTTAGCAGCTAGTGAAGGCAGTTCTGAGTTCAGCGTCTCAAGGCGAGTGCGACTTTATACAGCTGATTACAGATGGCCAAACTTGCCTGGTGACCTTTCCTGGTAAGAGGCACTGCTTACCGCACCCACCACCGAGAGATCAAACCGTAAACCGTGGCCTACCAAAGCAACCGAGCCTTCCATCCCTGTGGGGCTTTTCATTTGGTACCAGACATGTGCGGGGTAAAAACTGAATTGTGCATCGGTAACCTTAACTACGCAGACGAACCGCATGGATGCCACGATCTTGATGGAAGCACAGTGCATGGCACATTCCACACAGGAATTGATCAACATTATATCCTCATTGCTCCCTATACATAGATCAATTGTTGAAACTGTAAGGGTTTGCTCAAGTCACCCCAACTGTGAATGATTAGCGGAACTCTATAAAATTAATATCAGATCTCTGACGTTAAGTATACTGTTCGATCGAGAAAACAGTGATCCATTCGCGGAGTTGAGTTATGTAGAGTGTTGTGCCGGTTTCAGTGGCTTCAGAGAGTGGAAGCGTCGTACGTGGTAAACTGGATGGTTTTCAAAAGACTCAAAGACTTGGCAAACGAAAATGTTCCAAAGAATGGAAAAAAAATTGTCGAGAGAAAACTCGGGGGTTTTCCTACGACACTGTAGAACCCAGAAACAGTGTCAAGGAAGCACTTATCAATAGACACGAAAAGAGCAGAAAAACGCACATCTAAGACTTAATTATTGTGCACAACAATTTGAAAACTAAACGATTTTAATAGCTATGTAGAATTATTATGTTCCCAAAACACTGCCTGCTACAATGAGCTTTACGAGTTTCCTTCTCAACGTTAATATTCATCTTATCCGAGAACATTAAGCGATTTCTATTCACGGATAAGGGTGGCTCCTGTGGCATGATTGAGGTTTGGATGAGCGCATGGTAACCAGCTTCAAGTAGGATGGCCATTTTACTTGATTCATTCAACATTTACCTGTTACCTGTCCTCTTCGAACTCGAAGCAATGCACTGTTAGTCATCAAATTATATCGAAGTTATTACTTATTGGCAAGAAAATAATTGAAGGTATTCAAGATACCAACTGGGATTGCTAGGGTTGACGCGTCTAGCTTCTTCAGTAGGCTCGAATATAGACCAGGGGTGGGTCTGTGAAAATTTCATACGCAACGCCTCGAACTAAATTGATGCTCTGCAGCTTCACCTGTAGAGCGGAATTATTAAATCAAAAGTAGCTTTACTCTTCCCTGCTTTCATGCACTTCAAGCGCTTCGCTAAGAAGGTTTTGTTAAATTACTCTAAGTTAGTGTGTATGTCATTTTTTACTGTTGTTTTGCTCTCTCACGTCGGCCTTATGTGGTGTTATAAATAAATAAATAAAAGGTACATGAAGCATGGCCCGCAATGGTTCAAGAGTGAGATGAAACGAAGGCACAAGAGCATTCCTCGACTTGGTCACTTATATAGAAAATTACCAAGCCACTGCTCTAGAGATTTAAGGACGTTTAATCTAACGAGAATACGAACAGAGGGGTGGCACGTGTCAAGGAATTTGAGTCGAACACTCTCTCAAAGGCTTATGTGAACCCTCACTAGTTGAAGCACACACCACTCAACCCCTCCTAGGCCCTCAATCTTTCTTGAAAGCATCCAATCATCAGTCGCAGGAGTATTTATGCAAACAGTCTGGAATAGCTTCGAAATCCTCTGTCAGAATCTGAATCTCCAACAATTCCGAAACTTTTATATATCGCAATTTTCTGGGAAGTTTCTCAATCTAATCAATCTTTTCAAAGAATGCTACACCTTCGCAACCGCCTACATACTTATCGAATACCCTTCCTATTTCAACCAACACCAACTCCCAACCCCCTCCCCTAGATCTTAAGAGTTAAACGACTTCTATTGAGAAATCTATGCAGACAATTGTTGAGCAGAATTGAGCTGAATGCGAATGAAAAATGTAAGGGGGAAAATTTCCAGCGGCGTTTCAAACAGTACGTGGAAATTCGCCCAAGTCCTGTTAAAGACACCACATTTACTGACGAAAACCACGAGATTCACCAAAAAGAATGTTCTTGTGAATAGAAAATGATTACAAATCGTATCCCCGATCACAGTGGTAACTTTGAAATCACAATATTGCACGTGGAAATACGATAATAATCACCAAAATTTCGAAAAACAAACAGTTTGAAAAATGGCGACTTGCAGTATATAAAAATTACTCGATATTCCTGAAGATCTCACTATGAAAGCTAGAGAGATGAAAGATATCCGAAGTAGCAGTTGAATTCGGTGGCATCGCAACGTTTTGATAGAGGCGAAAATTAACGTGGGTGATTGCGTGGTTTTTCGGAGAGCATTTACGAACAACTGCTTCACATCGGCAAATCACACAGCGGCCGATCACGATTTATTAGGTGGAAGTGTTTACTTTCATGATAAATGTGGATTGAGGCAATTTTCCTTTGTTCTTCCTTCCAATGAAAGAAATCCACTCGACTTCAAGGAAAAGAATTTTCATGCAGAGCTATCAAGAGGCATCATTTCTATGGCTTCGGTGCACGATTCTCAGTTTTTTTCTTTGAGCAGTCTAAAGGAACAAGATTTTCTAATGAGTCAAGTGTTCTAAAACGACATTTGTTGGCCTCTAAGAAAACCCTTCCATTAGAAATCTGTCACGTCATTCCACCTTCGCCTCTTTATGAACTTCTTGAAAAGGGGCAAAAAAATGGGGAACGGCATCTCTTCTGCGTTCAGGGATTTGAGTTACTGGAACAATTTGTTCTTGAAACTGAATTGACCATGATTTGTCATCCTCTGAGGAGAGGCGTGTGATTTCAAAGCAGGGCTGATAAATTATTTTGAATTTTTTAAACTGAAACGTGTTGCTAATCTTTGCAGAACTGTGGCTATTTAAAGATTCTGATAATGTAAACAGAGCAGTTTGTTCGCTGCTCAGTTCACTTTTTCAGCATGACTCAGCGCTTTTCAGCACATGGCAGACGACGGCGCCGAAAAAAAGCAAAGATCGGACAAAGCTCGTGACCTCCCTCCTTTGCCTCCTCTCTGCTTGAGGACAAAACCTGCAATACGGTGCTTCGGTGAAAATCCAGTTAGGGGGGGGGGCGGCACTCCATTTCTTCGATACTTAAGAATGCGCTCACGATACCTTATCAGATCACTTTAAATGTACTTTCGATAAGTGTCGGTGTAGTGTGGAAACACCTTGAGATGCTTCCATATCTGTGCCTGCCATGGTCCAAGGAAAGGTCCTGGACATCGGGTACGGACACTCTGCCCAAGTTTAAGGGTGGAGGGGTTCTAGGGTGGTTACCATGTGGAAACAACTGGGCAGGAAGTGGGCAGAATGCGTGGATTTTGGGGCACCCACCGGTCCTTATCAAATGTACATCACAAATGAGCCATTCGCATGTTATCTTATCCTTGTGATGACTCCATGATCCTTGATGATGATATGATGCTTGTGACTTCGGAGAAGTGCTCTCTAGGCTTAAGGATAAGATAGCATGGAGTGCCCCCCAAACTGAATTTTCACCCGCTGCTTCTACTGAGATGTGGAAGTAAAGGTGCCAAATGGTGTGTCTGTCTAAGAAACAAACACAGTGGTCAGAAACCCGAAAAACGGAACGCTGTCCCCTCCTCCATTGATTTAAATTCAGATGAGTTTACCACGGCAGTTTTCGCTTTGTCTTTTGCAGTCATTTTGCTATTCATTATTTCATGTTATTATCGTTAGTGTAATATGCACTCGTACTGTGCAGAAGATACATCCACAGGGGTACGCGAAAGCGGCACCCTGAAAATAAGATATTAAGATTTCAGGATAAAGTGTATTTCTGAGGAGGAGATAACGCAGCACGTTGCAGGATACGATTTGAATTCTGTTGGACTTCTTTTTTTACACATTGTTGATGGGGCGCTTTTGCTAATAAAGCGCCACATATCATCTACACTGCGTCCCATAATTATAACTCCACCTAAGAATTTCCGGAAATCTCGGAAATTTAGATGTTGAAAAAAGTCTCCAATGTGGCAATGTGGTAAATATAAATGCGAAATTGCCTATGAACCTCATCCCCTAACTTGAGATCACAGAAATTCTTTATAATAATTTTTGTGCAAAAAGCCACTTGGCCGACGTCCCAAAATTATAACTCCACCTCACGTTTTTCTATTACTTTTCACCTCGATCTCACGGAACGTTTTTATTGTGGTGGCATTTTACTTCCTAAGAGAATGAGAAAATAAATGCTGCTTTCGGACTTCGAAAAAGGCCATGTCGCCGCACAAACTGTTGGTCGAAGCAATCGCGTCAGATTCGGACCGAATTCACGCCGAGCTCAAGAACTCCTTCATGGATTTCATACGACATGAAGTCTAGAAAAGCTCTCGGGGTCCCCTCTTGCTTTTCGATGGAAACAGAAGCCGTGTGACGAAAGAAACAACCCTTCCTACCAAGCCATGCTCTGTTATCTAATCTCCTTTGAAACTTAAAAACTTAACGGACTCATGTTCCAGACGTAAAAAGAATCCCGAGTTCACTCCCGAGTGGCACATGTGGAAGGCATCATCAGTAGCAAGAAACCATCCGAGAACGGGGTCGATTTCTCTAATGAAGGCGCAGTCGGGCCGACAGGATTATGGTTTGTTTTTGCTTGATGTGTTTTAGCCAATCTTTCTTTCTCTCTACTTTTTCCTTCTTCTATGTGGTGCCTTGCGAGGAAAAAAGCCGCTAAGGAAAAGAAAAAACGTCAGTAGATAAACCGATAAATGCTAAAACACATCAGGCAAAAGCAAACCGCACTCCTGTCGGCCCTACTTCGACTTCACACAGAAAAAAGTTAGTTAGACCCTCCTGTACCCTCTCCAGTACTGATATTTCTCTTTCATGAACATTAATTTCACTGAAGTTCTTTTTTTAAAGGCAAAATTCACGGTGAAAAAACAATCCATTTCAAATTAAGGTAGGGATGGTGAGCAGTACTAGAAAGGGAGCGAAACTATGAAAAATCGGCCCAGAACTCGAGAAGTGGGACCCCTTTCTTCGCTCCGCCATTGATTTGATTCCCATCGTTGTGCCCTCTTCAATATAACGCTCTCTCTTCAATATAACGATATCTATACCTATATACGGCGAGTGTCTATATACGGTGGGTGGAGATCGCCGGACTTTCCAAGATTGAGCCATACTAGCTCTCCGAGGTCTAATCTTCCGCTGCCGGTTGTGTGTCTATCCGCACCCTCAAGAGGTCCGCCGATCTCCCCGCTAGGCAATTTCTCCCTTCTTCGACCTTTGTTCTTTCCGTGGAGTCTTCCTTCAAGGGGAACCCTCAAAACCTAGGGCTACTTTTTGATGCAATCGTTCTTTCAGGTCTTTGCAATCTTTCAATGTATCTTCTTGATGTGCATTTTTTCCCCACACTTTTCTTGTAAGCCTTTAGCAGTCGATCGACCCACTTGGTCACTCTTTTACTAACTTAGGTCTATTTTGAAGGCATTAGTTTTCCTCGAGAGCATATTTTTGCACGTTAACAGTTAAATATGGACTTCTCTGTGGGTGCGCCATGCACTCGTTTGTCGTTAATAGTTGGAGAAGAACTTGAAAGTTATGCCTCTCACCTACCTAGCAGCGTTGTACTTTATGAATACGACCAACCCTCCTTTCGGTTGACCAAATACGACCCCCTCCTTAGACTTTGTCCAAAGGACGGTTGACCCTGCCACCAAACCCTGGCAATTGAACTTACATGTGACAAAAATACGTTCATATCTCACCACGCTGCCATCTTTCAGAATTTAATCAAAATTTTCTGCTTGTCGACATCTTCACATTTTATCACGATTCTCGCATGCAAGAATTCGGCTCTGGTTTCTATTATTGGAATTTCGATCAAACCTTGCTTCCATTACTGAATTTGAAGAATAGCGCAGGTAACATATCCGTAGGCAACTTCCAATTCATGCTGAGCATGCGCCATCAATTTTGTGCTTCATTATTCCTCTTCAAAGATTACAAGTAGAAAGATAATGCAAATGTCAAGGTTCGAAGGCATCTCTGGCATTTCAGCACAACGCAAGAAAAATTTTCGATTCCTCACAAAAGGTGCTTAAAAACACGCCACAAGGCGCAACACCACGCACAAAAAATCCCGTTTCCTCAAAGTCCAGACCCATTCTTCCCAGTCCATCAATCCATCATGTTTTGGTATGCTGATAGCCATCAGGTTCGTGATACGTATATCACTTCCTTGTGGACTAACTTTGATTCTTGAACCAGTCGCATTACAGCTTACACTCAAAACTGACGTCAAGGGTGATCAACATTCAAGAAGGATCACACAATGGAAAGTGAAAAATGCTCCTTGTTCAGAGTTTCGGCCATCTGTTCACACGCTTTGTTCAAAGTGATTAAAAATGAGTCAATTGCTCTATCTATTGGAATATTCTTCTTCAGACGGGAGGTGTGTAGTGGCAAGTGCTGCTACTTACCACTCGCGCGGTGCAGAGATCTGATCCTGGATCGTACGGGGTCCATTCCAAGCAAGCTTTCCACTGCAACAAGGTCGATCAATCGGTATCATACTTGCCTGGGAGAATGAAAACGCTGGTTCGTACTGTCTGTCGCAAGTCACTGTGTGGACCGCGTTCAAGTTGCCCAACAATTTTGAATGGAAGTAGAATGCATGGCGCATCCCTGATCCGAATATTATATGCTTAATCACTTTATTGTTACTTAAGAATATTACTGATAACAACATTGAGTTCATTACTGTACTTGCGTAATATGGATGAAACTAGAATCTGTGCATGTATTAGGCTGCCGGAAAAGTCTTTTGTCAATTTTTTTTTCAAATACATTTTTCTTCTTTGGTGCAGCCCAACAATTCTTGAACACATACATAGCCATAATCGACAGAATATTGCCTTTCAGTAGGTAACGTGTGGTTGCTAGTTGTTCAGAAATACTGAGCTTTCGAGGCGAAAATCCTGAACAAGTTCACTCCGAGTAGGTCCGGGACTACCTTTCTCATTTGGTTCGACAACAACGGAGGCTGACGGTAGTTTGACGATACCTAGTTTGCTGAATACACATGGCGTCTCAGAACGTCCCATGAACATGACTTTTGATGGACCTTCTTCGTAATTGGATCGGTAGCGTTGCCCGGGTAAAGTAAACTTTTCCGTGTTTTCCAAAAGTAGTGCCGGTGAGCCCAACCACTCGCCAGCATCAATGGTCAGCAACACTAGTGGAGCTTGTCGGCAACCGCTCTCAGTGAGCAAAGCGTTTGCAGCTTCACCAATCCTGGAAGTGGTCTCCCAGGTTGCAATGCTGGAATCGGCGTTCGGATCTTTGGTTTCACAAGTCCGAGCCAGTGGTGCTTCCGTGTATGGTTAATATGAAGACCCTACTTCCAGTTACCAGCAACAAAGTTGTCGGATCAAACGCCGCGATCAAACGCAGGCGGTAAATCAGAATGTCCATGCGAAATTTCATAGCCTTAATAGCCTGTGGTCAGTCATCTCTCGAACTATTGTTTCGCCAAAATTCCTCTTCTTTTCAAGGCGATAATGAGGAACCGCTACTGCGCGGGGAGTGCTCTGCCGGTTCCCATGCGTTCCACGGTAGGTTCTTTCCATACAGCTTCAGAATACACTGGTCATTCAGCGTAGCAGGCCAACCATTGTTATTGTTCCTCAAATAGTTAGGCTTCAGCAGCCAAATTAATGCCAGACTGTGAAAGACAACTAGGACGTCCATCTCAATATCCAGACTTCCTACCACGTCGCGCCCATCTTCGC
>KZ346956.1:26294-42163 GCA_002352805.1 Teladorsagia circumcincta | reverse complement strand
CCACAAAGACGATGATTCAAGCTTCGGAAAAATGGTAACCATTTAGGGATTCACCGTGGGTATTGTATGCTTTCTACGTAGTTCTACGCGGCTCCTACATGAGGGGGGGGGGCAGAACATGGTTTTTTATAGATGTTAGAGGTGGTGCAACTAGCGCCGTCCACCTCACGATTCTTAGGTTAGATCCTAGATCGTTTCACCTATGAACCCAAATCCTTCCATGTCATTGAGTACAAGTTTTTGTCTGAGAGATTCACCCGCATATCTGGTGGCCATGAGAATATCTTTATCGTGTCGAGTAGTATTCAAAACCTGTTTAATCCTGAATGCGTGGCGCATACCACAAATAATTTATGTATTTCACCTCTGGCTTTCCATTCCAAATTTTCCCTTTTGAGAATTAGAACCGTTATGCGATTCCGCAATTGAATTTGGTATAAATTTTCGCGCAAAACCAGCGTTCATCCCAGGCGTGGTTTGTGAATTGGTGAGTCAGCCATGTTACATGTGAGAACGAAAACCTTCAAAACCAATCGAACCCCCGAAATTGTCAAGCATCACAGGCCTGTGAAAGCCAATTACTGGGTAACAGCTCCAAGCTTTCGCGTGGAATCGAGCGCACGGCGCATCTCAGAACGTTTGACCGATCATTTTGATCCGCATGGCGCACCTCAGGACGTTTGATCAATCGTATACTTTACCTTATCCGCGTAAATCCTTACTATGATTTATATTTAAGGTGCAAAGTCGACGTCTAGGACACCGCTTACCTTCTCCCAGCTTCTCAAATCAGCCGTAGCGATACCAGGAGAGAACGAATCAACCACAACTGTAATTCTTCCTCTTTTAGCTATCACCTGCCAGTAAACGGTCCTGTTTTCCTTCTTACCCAACTTTTTTTAGGCTTCTGAAATTTCAAGTGATCCCTCCATTATCGCGACGAACTCTGTCAGGGAGGAAAACACAGTTTCGTCATCAGTACACAGGTGACTGAGAATATTAAGGAGCTTAATTGAATTCGCAGAATCAAGCCGTGGAAGTTTAACTCTGACTGTAGTTTGGAAGACACTGGATTACTTTTCATCAGGTAGGGGATGTAACGCCTTGAGCAGAGACCCCGGTATTGTTGGTTGCTGCCCTGATCCAGCAGTCATCACACCTCCCAACATTTACCAGGTGCACTTGTCCGGTAAGGCAAAATACTGAATGCTTACCTCACTAAGTCGTTGCTTTGTATGTTGCTAAGCCGAATAAATATCCAACTCGCTCCGTAAGCGTAATGAACTCGATTGCATGGCGCATCGGCGAAAGGATTGATCAGCGTTTACGATTTTTCTCCTCATTTTCTTTACGGAGTCCAAATACAGAGTGATGACTGTTCCACCAGGAAAGGCCACCACTCTGTATTTGAAATGAAATGAAATAAAGCGGAGAAATGTGTAACTCGTTTCTGTCGGTAAAGCCGACCGCGTTCATAGTTCGCGACTGCGGAGATTAGGACACTACGCGACAATGAAAAAGATATGCACTGATGGCAAGAATAGGATGATAGGAGAGTAGGGTAGTGCGATGACATGATTAGGCATATATCGATCAAAATCACCGGAGGGTAGTAGATTACGAGATTGATGATTTTAGGATCGTAGAAGAGTAGGAGATCGGGACAGTAGCAGATTAAGAGTGCGCTGACAGATTAGATATGTATTTCGATTCGCTTGAAGTCGCTCACCTACTACTCTGAAGCGATTCCGGTCGATACGTATCTAATCTTTCAGCGCAATATTCTACTCTTATCCTACTCTCACTATCCTGATCTCGCAAGTCGCGAACTGTGAACGCACCCTTACTCAAATGTGTTATCGTATCTGCCTGATGAAACCCTGAACTTATAGGCATACTAGTCTTGGTGGAACAATTGATTCGTTCTGCAGTCTCGTTACAGAATTGCTAATTTTTCAGGTCCCCATCTAAATCCAAGAAACTACCTCCAAACCACTATATATCGACAGAATTCGAACCTGACGTCAATGAATATGGCGACGAGCTAAATTTAATCCCGTCTGCAGACCCTGCAACAGGTGGGTATTCGACAAAAAACTAAGAAGATGCAAATGTGATTGAGTAATAATCAAAACGTGCTGTCCTCTTCTTCTCTTGACCCCTGCCAACGTGGCGGGTCGTATTTGGAGTTGGCGAAGGTCAAAAAATTGGAAAGAGGGTCGTACTTGTATAGTTGGGGTGGTTCGTAGTTACGGGAGTTTAATGAAGGGCAGGAAAGGTTTTCAGACGAGTATCTTGGCAATTATGGGAAAATTCCATGAAAGAAATGGTTGAATAGAGAAAAAAGGTTTCCCTTTTCCCACACGTTTTTACAGCCTCCCCCGTCCCGCCACTTCCGTCTCTGCTTGAACGTATTTTATAGGAAAATTTGGGCATAGTGACTGTTGGGTAATCTCCCAGAATCGAATCTATAGATAGCCATAGTGGGAAATGTGGTGGTCGGGGTGGTATCAGAGAAAGGGTCGTATTGAAAGGCCTCCAAAGCTGGTGTTATGAGATCTCCTGAGAAGGAGTGTATGATAAAATACTCGGTAAAGTGCATAGGTCAGGGTTGACTCCGCTTCTAGCAAAAAAAGAAACTTGGGATCTGATCTGAGCCCAGAAGTGACATTCTGAGAATGCGTTAATGTTTTATTGCCTTATGTGAATGCAAGTTCAAATGTTTCATTGCCTTATGTAAATGCAATTTCATTTCAGCTCTGAATGTGAATCGCTCCAATTTTGTGGAACCTCCGGACCCTCTAAGAATCGCACCTTACCCTCACCTTGACTTCAGGTTGGTAGCCGTACCTTCGGGAGTATTACTTTTCCGTAACATTGAGACTGCTAATTTAACATTCCATTCACAGACCACATCCCTCTGCGAGGCAACAGCCTCATGTTGGATTTCCTCCACATGCGCCTGGTTTCCCACCTCCACCACACTCTTACCTTGGCGCTCCACAACAGCATATACAACACGATGCAAGAAGAAGACCACCCTCGTCAATGGTTTTCAATCCATTATCTCCTCCAGTACGTCAGCCTTACGGATACTATCCACAGCCCGTGAGCAATCCAATGGGAAGATTTGATGTGCAGCCTATGGCATTGCCAGACCTAATCACCCTTCTAGGTGAGTTCAGATTTTATTAATGATTTAATGCTGTTTTTTTGCGTTACCTTGGCTTCTATCAATGATTTAGTAAAGGCGGAAGCGATGTAGCAGCAAGTGCCGCTGCTCACCACGCGCACGGTCCTGAAATCGAACACTGGATCTTTTGCTGTTTATGTTAACTAACAAGGAAAGTCCCTCAGGTCGCCATGGCCATTCAAGTGCATACGCCTAGTTTCACCTTCGAACGCTGATCTCAAATCTACCTTCTGAATCTGCTAAACGGTTCTCTGAACGGAGTTATGAAGCAAAACAGCGCAGCGGTAGTGGTCGGGGCTCACAGTCAAAACGTCGTAGGATCGGTCTCTTACTGTGTTTACTGTTTCAGCCCTTCTGAGATACAACTAACCTACTTTTGCTAACCTATTTAATTGAACTCCTGATGAATGCAAAACAGTAATCACTATAAGGGGCCGATCCTTGGACATTTTGTCTGTGAGCAGGGTCAACCGTCCGTTGGACAAAGTCCAACGAGGGGGGTCGTATTCGGCCGACCGAAAGGGAGGGGGTCGTATTCGCAAAGTTCAACGTCGCAATACGTAGTTAAGACATTCGAGTGTTTCCTACTATTAACCACAAACGAGTGCATGGCGCACCTCAAAGCAGACGAGTACTGCGGCAGCGTCCATGATAGACTGTCTACGCACACAAATATGCTCTCAAGGAGATCCATTGTTTTCAAACTGGATCTAAGTTAGTAAAAAAGTGACCACTACAGTAGATTGACTACTAAGGGCTTATAAGAAAACTTTAGAAAAAAAATATCCAACTGTCTGCGACTTCCTAAAAAAAATTTTAATATCCATCATGATGCACAAAGCTTGTGCAATGTCATGTTATCATTATTCCCAATAAAATTGAGTTTGAAGGGAGCTGTAATCGTTTGAGTGTTGAAAACTCGTTTTTTTAGAGGAGTTGCTCCGAAAATCAATGAAAAAAATTGTCCAACGAGGCGATTTATTGAACAAATCATTTTGGGAACCAAACGAAGTATGCATTGGGAAGCACTAACCCTCTAGTTTCTTTCAGGGAAAAAAGATCTGCAGAAAGTTCATTATGAAGAAAGTTATAAGAGTTTGAAGCCAGAAAACCAGCGCTCCGCGAAAAATTTGTCCGCGACACACCCAAAATTGTCCAACGGGGCGATTTTTTGACTCCATCAATTTTATAAAGGGTTCAGGTATTCATTAGAAAGCTCTAATCTTTTAGTTTATCCCAGGGGGACAATAATTGCCAAAAGTTCATTCTGAAGAAAGTTATAGCCTTTGAAAGCCAAAAAACCCGGTCCTGAGAAAAAAATTGTCCAACGGGGCAATTTCTTGAAGACAACACTTTTGCGTAAGTTAGAGTATGTTTTAGAAAGAGAATGATTTGCACTCTGAAAATTTTCTAGCCACTTCTCACAATCTCTAATTTGAAGAAAATTACATTCATTCAAAGAAAAAAGTAGACATTTATGTGAATTCCGGATTCTCGACCCCATAGTTCACAACGATTTGAAGGCAGTGCACAAAAGTTAAGGTTTTCTAAAAGAAGGTGTCTCGCAGATTATAAATCTGTTTTGAAGTTTGAAAAATATCGAATATCAACTGAATTACAATCTCTTGAAGATAAGCAGTCCGCCTCGTCCTTTCCGCGCTGCTTCGAGTGTGCGCGAAAATGCAAACTCACGCTCCAATGCTAAATTCGGTTCCTTGCCGGAATGCTCCTCACGAGTAGCTGAATTGTGATCTGTTTCGGGTGGGGTGTGGGGGGGGTCGTACCGAGGCCCTTCAGAAGGGGGGGTCGTAAAATTTGGGAAATTTGTCCAACGTGACGGTTGACCCTGTCTGTGAGTTCCGACCACTACCGTTGCGCTGTTTTGCTTCAAAACTCCGTTCAGAGAATTGTTTAGCAGATTTGGAAGGTAGATTTGAGATCAGCGTTCGAAGATACATCTAGGCGTATGCATCGCTTCTTGAATGGCCATGGCGACCTGAGGGACTTTCCTTGTAAGTTTGGGCGCTATCGCAAGATAGGGGAAATGTGGTGTCAATGCATTAAAATCGCTCAAAACATTCCCTACTTGTGAAAATCGGGACGAAGCTCCAGGTTGGAGAGGAGAGATTTCAAGGTGTGTGAGCCACTCTCATTTCTCCTGAAGTTCTTGCCCGTCTTGAACCTGGTACTAAAGGATGCCCTTGCCAGCGTCCAAGACTGATCTCTCTTGAGTCTGTGAATTGGGGCTAACCTACCGAAGCTTCCAATAAATAAGACCTTTTTGGCATGCTCCGAATCAGGCTTTCGAGTTGATCTCTTCTCAACCGGCCAATTTCACCAACGTGATAGATCACTTGTATCCATGTTTTCGACAAGGGTGGGGTCTGAGAAATAGGCTAGCCAGTCTATCAATCGGAACCGTTGCGTTTAGCATTTTCCCGAACAACGTACGTGTCAGGGACCCCTTTAATGGTACCAGAGTAGTATGGGAGGAAAGAAAACACTGACTTGTACATACGCTGACCGCCGTAAAAATATGTTAGTCAAATCGTATAAAATGCAACTACGATTCTGAATAAATGTAGAATGTGTGCCGCATTCCAGCAAAGATTGATCAAGCACGATTGCATTTTGCTTCGGGTTTTGATGTTTTCACTTTGCAGTCCCCTCTGAAATATTGTTACGAAAACAAGGTAATCTCGCGAGGGCTCAACAAACAGAATATTATGTGGTTTTATATTTATTGAAAGATCTGCTGACGCACATTTCCTTCATCTCGTTTATGTGAGAATCGCTAGTAATAACTGGAATTGCTAGTTCCTATTGGACAGTTCCCGCAGGCGTGTAACTGTACCGGTTAGCCGACAGGAGGATCGTCGCGCAGCAAGATGGCAGAGAAGCAGGTGGTGCAGCGTGCGAGTCACAGCGCATGCTATGCGATATGTGGCATACTATGGCACATGCTATTTGACCTGATGCTAAATTGGTATTTTGCGCGCTGCTACTCGCCCACTGACCGGTCTGCGTCTCTGCCACCTCACCGCGCGACGAGCCTCCTGTCAGGTACCCCTGCCTCCAACCCCAATCCTCACCCTGCCCCCCCTTTACACCCACGCACCACCTATTTTTCATTCAGCAAACAACAACATTATCCAGGGCTCGGAATTTCAATTATTTTACTTTGAACTTGAGCCTAAACATTAGAAAGTGGAGCAGCAAAGGGCAAGTATATAGTAGCGGTCAAAAGTGTTCGCTGAAACGCTTTGTCATTGTGTTATAGTTTTTCTCCGAAAAATGCAAATTATTCGCTCAAGATTTTTCTTTCAAGGGATTTGAGTTCAAGAACTGAGCGATTGAAAAAGACCGAATAGCAAAACTTATCAAGATTCGAAGGGAACTAGTCAGATGAGGAAAAACAAAACAGAGAAAGCGTTTCGGCCAAGACTTTTGACCGCAACTGTAGCTCCAGGACTTGGAAATTCGCTTCTTTCTTCGTTTCTGCCTGAGAATTATTGATAAGGTATTCCAGCAGAGCGAACCGCCATAGCGCTGGACGGTTTTTTGGGCTCAAAAAGTCGTCTTTGGCGCTGAAGGCAGAAAGAAATGCCTCGGACTCACGTGTTTTGGCGAGCTGCTGAACAAACAAACCCTATGAGTTGAAGTAGACTGCTTGAACTTTATTTCAACGTCAAGCATGCCCACAGATTTCTAAGTGTAGTTCAGGCTTCTCAATAAGCTTCTCACTTTATAACCACCAGCTTTGAAAGATGCTACAAGGTGCTTGCTTTTGTGCAAAGCTTTTATATGTACAGTACGCAAAATGTTTCACTTCCACCTATTCCAAGATTGCCAAGTCTGCATTTACATCGAGCAGTACGCAGCCACGGACGGAGATGGTGTAGCGTCAAGTAGTGCTGCACACCACGTACATGGGCAGGGGTCGAGTCCCGGTTAGCCAACCAAGCCTTCCATCCATTAGCAGTCAACTGATTGGCACCAGACCGTCTGGGAGGCGCCTTAAGGTGCACTTGGGTACCCGACAGGGGGCCCGTCGCGCGGCGAGGTGGCAGAGAGCAGATGGGTCAGTGGGCGACTAACTGGGCCAGTGGGCGACTAGCAGCGCGCACAGCATAGACTTAGCGTCAGGTTAAATAAGGTGTGTCATACGCCACATCGCATAGTACGCGCTGCGACTCGCCCGCTAATCCATCTGCGTCCCTGTCATCTTGCCGCGTGTAGGGCCTCTTGTCGGGTACCCGCTAGGAGGTAGGAGGAAAAGAAAACAATGCATTCTGATGCAGAGAGCCCAGGCTTTCAAGTTACATGAATACTTTTTTCGACTGACTTAAAGCCACAAGTCAGGCTCCGTGGACCAAACCAAGCCCTTTTGTCGTTTTTGTGCATGGCTACGCACCGACAAAAACGTTGCCATGCTCAGAATCGCGAACGGTGCCGTAATAAGGCCCCAGGGCATGTATTTACCGCTCTCGCCGCCTATCTCTGCTCCCTCCGCTCACTTTCCGAGTTTGCATGGCCGGCATAACGAGTGAAACCAGCTAAATGATTGCCGTATCAACCGAAGGAATAGCTGGCATATCCGGAAAACTCGTTCGGACGTACTCCTCTCCCGAGCTGGCCTTCTTCACTGCCGGGGAGCGAAGCTTTCGTTTTTGGCCTTGTCGACGATTCATTTTCGTTTTTTCTTCATTGTCATTCCATTTCCCATCTCTATAGTCAGTTTCAATCACCATAATGCCCGAACACCGGCCTGAATTTTGCCTTTAAATTTGAATAGGATATCGTTTGCATTAGGCTCCCACAATAGGTGAAATCTAGACCTCTCCTCGTTTTGTCACTTCAACAGAGCCTCGAAGAGTGGCAATCCTACAACTTCCTGAGAACCATTCTTAGCTCTGATTGGTCTTTGGGACCATGCTGATTTAATTCTTTGCGCATGTACTCGAAAAAGGAAAACAGTTGAGGGATTCATAAGGTGAAGTGCACGATTTACGGTTTCATGGATGGAACATACGACTCATCGTTTTGTGCAGTAGCTCATATTCTGTTGAAGATCGTAGCATGTCAGAGAGATCTTCGAATAAGTCAATCATCAATACATCAAGGAGAACGTGGAAAAAATATGCATGGCTCGCAGGCCACTTGGGACCATGTAGGACATGTGCTGCTATGTTCTCGGCACTTTTTTTCCATCTATTTTTGTTTCGCAAAAATGCAAGATTTTTTCTCAACTTTTTTTGCGTTTAACCATACCATGACATATCTATGAGTTCACAAAACGACAGCACAGGTTGACCACGACAGCAAAGAACTGTACGGAGCTGTACAAAATTTCCAATTTGGTTTTTTTTCTTCGTTTTTCTATTGCAGTAAACATGTGAGTAAATACACCTGTTCAAGTAAATATAGATGGCAAGATGCGTGTTTCACTGAATCAATCGAACCATCAATACTGTGACGTTCACTATAGCGAGAGTTGATAAAATTTGCTCTTTTGTAGCCAGCCTAAACGTCTGAAAACAAGACAAACAAGCGTGACAGAAGCCAAAGGTGGGGACCGATTCGAAGGTACAATTGTTAGGTATGGAAATTAGGGATTTCTATAGAGAAGGAAGTGGGTAAGTTTGTCGTCGACTCACTAGGTGATGAAACTCGGATTTCAACGCAGGTTGGAGGCCACACAGGATTAAGCTCAGTTTTTGTAAAGCTCAGTTTTAGAATGCGAGTGTTTCTTTTTTCTTCTTGCGTTACATATAAGCAGTTTCTGGACCATTAAGCACGCGAGTTTGCGGAAGCCACGGCCCACCTTCTGGCCACACGGTCCTACGCGACCGATTTCGTGAGGCCCGCCGTCATTTGCGGTCGTCAAAGGGGTAAAATCCGCTTCCGCTCACCACCGTCTACCTGCTCGGGGCCGGCTAATTGCCAACAGACTTGTCTACGACCATAAAAAACACCAACTTCCTCACCGGAGTGCTCCCACATGCTATTGTGTTAGCAATAAGCCATTCAAATGCTACTTTGCTTCTAGGTGGAGAATGAATGGCGCATCCTACTAAGTTTCATCAGCTCTAGATGCTCTGTCCTTTTCTCACATAATAACAGTTATTGGTTTTCTTTAGCACATCTTATTATTCTATTCGACAGCCAAGGGAAGGGTAGGGATTCCAGTGAGCGCAAGCCGTACTACTTCCCTCAGATTTCTTTCCTCTTCCCGAGCTATTACTAGGAGCCCTTACAATCACGCCGTCACGTGGTCCCCTGAGCTCCAGTAGAGTAGCACCGCTTTTTGTGCCGCGCACCTCTCCCTTCCCATCCTCCAACCCCCTCCCCTCCCTCCTCCAGCTCGCTCAGACAAATTTTGGACAGTAAGAAAGCTCTGGATAGCAAAATCGCATTCGATCCACAGAGACAAAAAGTTTGTCAATCCACCCTGGAATCCTCAGTGAAAATCCTTATTCCTAAGTGATTCGTCGTACCGTCCAGCAATATCTGGCCTCTTGCACAAGGAGTAACAAAAAAATAGCGCCTAGCACATTTTTGTGCAAACTGTGCTAGAACGTCTTTGTGCGAAATCGCGTCCGATCTATAAAGTGCGCAATATTTCACCCAAAATGCCTTACTCCTTCAACCTTGATTGTAAACCAGTATTACAGTACCAGTTTTGCATTTTACAGTACCAGTATTACAGTACCCCTATTGTAAACCATGGAAAACTTACTCGCCTGATTTTCTTTTAGCACAGGAGAATGAGAAGCAAGAAAAGTTTGCGGACATTTGTGACACTACAGCCGGGTCTATTCCAGTTGGGGGGGGGGGGGAGGAGCATTGCGGCGCAACAGTCCGCTCTAATGCCAGTGTGGCCGGGGAGTCCTATACTGTTATGAACTGCTATCAGCTTTCAAAAGTAGTATTTGCCCGGTGAACAGCTAGGACTAAGCCTAGGGAAGGGGAGGAAGCCCCCGGGGAAAACAAAAGTTTCCCACGCACCCGGGTCTCCCCTTCTTCTGAAATTTAGTCCTTAACGTACACAATACAAGAATATGCTTTTCATGGTGTTAAGCGCTCTTGATCGCTATGCCCCACCCCTGACTGGAATAGACCCCTAGAGCCAGTAAATCATTCAACTATGAAGAGATACAATGTCAGTAAATGGCATGGGAAAAAAATGCCTCCATTGTATTGGGAAATAGCAAGAATTCCTTTGAAATGAATCAAAATAATCCTAGAAATCGACAAGTTTCAACACTTTACATCTATTTGAATTTTCCCATTTTTTCATAAACATCTCCTTTTGGGCTGAGGAAGTCTTTTCATTGAAAACAACGCCTCGTTATTTAGGCTGTCGAGATAAGGATCCTGCGATTTGTTCAAAGCTCACTATTGAATCGTGCTTGTCGAGACCAGGCTTCTACATGAAACTGTGCCCCGTCAAGTGCAGAAACTGCAACGGTGAGCTCTTAAATCGGTTATATTTAATAGGGAGCATGGCCCAGAGTTGTCCACACATTATTTTGGTCGTAAAATCTGCCGAATGAGAAAACTTTGTAGATTGTCGTTTCCATGATGAAGGTAATTTTCATTGAAGATGGAGGGGAAAAGGCCCTTACGACTCTCGCACATGAAACCTCTCTATTTCACCCGAAACGTGTTGTAGGCGGAGTTCACGACCGAAAGACGGCCCACTTGGAATCAAGACGGAGGTCGTCAGTGACGCAGAGGGATGACAAAAACCATGAGAAGGGTACAGAGCATGAGAAGGGTACAGAGCCCCAAGGGTCCTTTCCTCCCGTTGATGCGACTCTCATCGGTAAAGCCCTCTTCAACGCTAATGCTCTTTCTGCTAAACGACTCGAGTCAGATGGTGGGAGGGTCGGCGTGTCGCGACATGAGCGGCGCTGGTATGGCCCTATTAGGAAGCAGGAGGCATACTCTTTGCTGTGAAACGCACATCGTTCCGCAGCCTCGGGGAGGTCGGCGATCGTAGAAGGGAAAATTACGGTAAATTCCCTTTTTCGACCTCCCACCCTTATTGCGGAATCCTCCTGCAATTCAAAGTGGGCTTAGGCTTCAGAATCAACGCTAGTACAGTAAGCTGCATCGCTAGAGGAACATAAAGGTGATGCAACCAACTTGAAGGTGTTAACGGAATCTAGGAATAACCCCTTCTGACCACGTGCCGATTTCTTAATTTTTCTGACAGTGCTCTTATTAGTGCGAAAACTATCAATGGTTCTACTTCATTATTACTTTATCACCGCACTTATATGTAGCGAATTTAACAATCATTTACTACAAGGATGCTGGATTATGAGCAGTAGAAAAGCAGGACCTACCCAGTCCTAGGTTAAAGGAAGACGGCATGATGGAATGAAGTTTGGAGAAGAGGAAATACTAGGGTGTAAGGAAGTTCTGGCCATTTTTGATAGTTTGAGTTTCACGGTATCATTTCTGGCCAAATTTTCGGCAAACTGTTACGAATTCCACATCGCTAGAGAGCGTGTTTTCTGCCCTATCCGCTGTAAATTTTGCTCTAGATGGACTACTCCCACCATTTTAAAGTCTCGAATGTAACATGTTCACCAAGCGAACCCTCACAATTTTCTTCTTCTAGATCGAACTAGGGCAGAAAGAAGTGAAATAAGTTCATGATATAAACTATCCGTTTATTCATGCATTTGAGAGAAATAAGCCATGAAGCGATTGTCTGGAAAACTTGTATAGGAATGGCGATGTCCTCGAAGTTGGCGAGGGTGACCGTTGGATGTCGAACTTCGGTAAAAATTAACTGAAAAATTTGATGGAACCAAATATGCTCAAAACAGTTTAGAGACCGCTACTTAATTGTGCGTATTTAATTTATGATTTCAATTACATAGGATGGTATAAAAAGCACGGAAACTTCAATAAGGAGGGGTCGCAAAAGCTGCGGTTCCGTAAGGCCGCCTGCATTCTTCTGCAATCTTTCGTAAAATGAAACGTCTCGTTTTCTGTTCGTATTGTGAGTTGCAATGTAGAGTAGAATAGATTCTTCCCAATAACCTATGAATTTTGGCTGAGTAGTTTGCTCACGAAAAAATCAGCAAATCAGGGTCAGCAAGATTTTGCAAAGCCGAAACTGCACGAGGAGAGGGTTGTTTTGCTCGTCACGCGGTCTATAGAAGGCGCAACTCCCCGAGCACAGGCCGAACTATCATAGTGAGGCAGTATCCTTTGGAAGATGCCAAAATTTTCCTGAAACTTTGGTACATATGCACAGGGCAATCAGAAATGGCCCGATTGTTTTCCGAGACGCACCTCAGCCGTCGACCGCAGAACCGACCTTGCAAAAAACAAACCAACAGAGGTACTGAACCATGTCCTAAACATCCTACTCTTACCTTTTCGCCGCTCACTTTTTCAACGGTCTGGATAGCACCTCAAAGGAGAAATGCTACGAAATCTAACATGATGGTGAAACGACCTTAGCCGAGTTCATGCTTCTAGACCTACAGTGCTTCTGGTGAACAGAATGATCAAACACATGTAACGTCTGCAAGTATGAGCAGATCCAACAGGTTTTTATTGCGATTGAAAACGTTGCATTTGAGTCGAGATATGCCCATTTGAACTTCTGGTCCGAAACGGCCAGAACTTTCCTTACAACCCTGAATATCTCTTCACAGAAAGGGGGACTCCTAAAAGACTCCTAAACAGGCGAGGTGGGGCGTTCGCCTTGATGCCCGCCCTACATGGAAACCAAGTGGGAAAGTGAGGACGCCGTTTCTCGGTTGAGAGTCGTTTCTCCTAGTTGTGTTCCCTCACTCTTGCGCCTCATAGCAGTTCTACTTTCTTCTCAGCGGCGACCAATTTACAACACGGTGTGGCTCAAGGTAAAGCGGTGTCTTGATGGTGTAACCGGTAGCACAACAGTTTGGAACGCGAAATGTCCTGGTACAACTCCCGGCTGGGGTGAAGCGTATCCCCCATAACCAAAAAAATCTTGTAGTAACTTTTGCATGGCGAAATGCCGCCGAACTCACTTGTCAGCAAATCAGAAAAAAATCAAAATTTTATTACCACTTGTTTAGTGCTGCGAACGCTGAGTGAAGCTTCTTTTTTTTGAAACAATTCGAGTGCTTCTTCGCATAACATTTATTTGCTATGAAGCAGAACATCGGAGTCAACCCAATTTGAACCAACATCATACAAAGAATTTGGAGTTACTGCTTGACCCATATGAGGGAGCTTGTGCCTTTCTCTTTCGACGAAAGCGTGATTGTATGCCAGTTCTACATTCCTCCGTTTGAAACCAACTATTTCCAGACTTGTTGATCCATATAGTCAACACCTGCAACATTTTCGTTTGCTCCCAACATATCATTCGTTCTGATTCTGTGAATCTTCCTTTTCATTTCATACCGCTTCATTCTGTTGGATATTTGCAGGCCTGCAGTGTTTGGATTCCGTGAAAATCGACTGTGCTGAAGTACGGCGACTTGGAGGGTGCAAACTTCCAATGGCTGCTGAATACTGTCCACGCTCCT
Source organism: Teladorsagia circumcincta (assembly GCA_002352805.1). NCBI lineage: Eukaryota > Metazoa > Nematoda > Chromadorea > Rhabditida > Trichostrongylidae > Teladorsagia > Teladorsagia circumcincta. Next base: position 28,426 of record KZ346956.1, on the reverse strand, counting down.
GCAGACTCTGCGCCACACCGCCAGCACTTGCACGTGAGTAGGCTGCTCCAATAATAGCAAAATTCAAGGTGTTCACGAAGAGCAGCGCCTGCGCAGATGATAGTGAAGGAAAGAATAGATGGTGTCGGTATTGGTTGTGCCGACTTTGAGGAGGGAATCAAGAAAAAAATTTCCTACTTTTTCTCTCGTCATTACAAATCTGAGCCTCTTCGAATGGTCAAGGCTGCTTTGATCAATAAATCGATTTCCTGATTAACAGTGATGAGGATTGTTTTTCAGCACATTACGTACAATTTAACACGTAAGAGCGTAGTTTTGCCTGATTTACTTACATTTTTCAATGTTCCTAAACTGTTTGCGCTCATTTTCAAATCCAGAACACAATCCGTTTTACTACTGAGGAAGTTGTCCATAGATGAATCGTTTTTGGGAAACATAAAATGAAATCGTGGTTCCTACTCAACTGTGCCACGCGGGTTGACTTTTACTGGTTACGCACGGATACCACACTCGGCCATTCATTGATCTACCTAAAACTTGGGTAATTAAACTAGAAATAAGTATTTTAATGCACAAAATAATTAGCATCACGTGGGGAATCAATACAATGAGGAATACCGCAAGAAAACTCATAAAAATCGATCCAATAGGAGAAATCCCATAAGAACTCATAAAATCGACTAAAAGAGCGAAGAAAAATGCTTGAGGGATGTAAAACCAGAAGAAGATGTTATATTCGCATGCGTCAGCCTTTTATATGCAGCTTGATATCAGATCGCAGAGCGCTGAGGTGTTTTTCATCGCGCTTCGAATTCTTTCTGATAGCGCACGTCGAGCTTCGCAACAATTTCTGCTTGCAAAATAAAAATATAGCGCTTCTGCGATATAAAAAGGTTTCTTGAATGGGTTTCCCAAGAGGGCGGTCCGCAATGTACTAATTACTATTCCAGATAGCTTACCACCATGTAAAGACGAATTAGAGAACTGTGTTGATCTTGCCGAGAGCGGTGTGTGCGAACATCCATACAGGTGACTTCTCTGAACCAAATTACTGACGAGGTTTTCTTTTTGTAAACCGACTATACTATAGTTACAGTAGGAACACCATGCGGATCTACTGCGCAATGAGTTGTGAATTTTGCCGTCAACCACAATACTACCTGAATGACGTCTATCGTAAATCGACAACGAAGTCCAAATTTCCGTAAGTGTTTACATTCAATGAAGAAGAAAGTATGGCACTATTGCTTCATTACAACCGCAGCAAGGGTGTGATGGGTCAAAAAAAATTTTCGCTGAAACTTCTCCTATGGAGGTAACTGAGGGTCCTGATCACGAATATGATATCCGTTTTTGGCGCTGGCGCCAATTCAGCACCCGATTTTTCACAACCACTATTTTCACCGAATTCGGTGTAAACTTCTATACAGGGGTCATTTGGGACCCTGATCTCAAATGTAACGTTCACATTTGGCACTCGCCTCAGCTCTCTCTCACTTATAGTGCTTAGGACTGAACTTGGGGAGGGAGGTGAGACAATAGGGTGGGTAGGCCACGCACCTTTTGGCAAGAGACGAAGGGTGGTGGATCACAGGGCAGTTGGCTTACTCACTTTGGAGCCCTCCTTTCTCCAAAGGCTTACAAGGGAGGTCGTTCAGGGTGTGGGACGCATTTGCAAAACGGTTTTCTGCATGCTGTAGGGGCTCTCACGTAGACTATGACACTGTGTTTCATTTTCGCTGAGCGGCCCCCTGAAGGCCAAAAAACTCGAAAAGAAAACGTTAAGAATGGGCGGTTTCTTACTGCCTTGTAGTGATGTTTCGAACTTGTAGAGAAGACCACGTGCATATCGAAGGGTGCTGATGAAGATAATAGCGAAAACAACGTGAAATTCCCTCAAAATTGAAGTCCTGCTTACTGATAGTGCTGAAGAAAGGGCGGCGGTATCATAGAGGTCGTCGGCAGCCTGCTTATCACAACGGGCCGGTGGTCAAGTGGATAGCGTGTTTGACTTGGGTTTGTACGGTAAGTGTGGAATCGGCTCCGCTCCAGAGGAAGGTTTTGCATTTTTGGATATCACTCACAAATAAGCTCCAAACTGCTCCAGCATTAAAACCAACACACTATCTACG
>KZ346955.1:49437-60561 GCA_002352805.1 Teladorsagia circumcincta | reverse complement strand
GGTGGGTCAAGCCTATGTACTTAAAGGCAGGCTCCGGGATTAGGCAAGCTCACCTGTTCCATCCCCGGGAGTAGTAGACGGGTAGATTAGGGTTGATGTCCCGCCCCTTTTGTGGCTTGAAAATGCGAGACAAAGGCGGTAGAAGCTCGATCGACCCGCAATCCACACCTTGGCTCGCAAGCCCCGCCTTCCGCTGTCGGCTGCCAAGCTGGCGCCGCAAGAAGAGCCCACCGCGGTCGCGGCAGCGTTATCATTGCGGGGATTGCATGGCATCTAATCCTTTTGTGATGGGAGAACCAGGTGGTAACGTGGACGCTAGTCCACACTCATTTTTATCGCGAGGCTTGCCTTCACGAATTCTAAAGCATAATCATTCATTATTCACTGGCTTATTTTTATTCCTAGTTGATTAACTCGTTATCTATTCGATCTCCCGAAATCACAATTTCAAAGCTCTTGAACTACTTTAAAGGCAAGATTCAGGGTTAGACTGATTAGGTAATTCCACTCCAATGTGGAAGTAAGGATAGGAGGTGGACCACCAGTGGAGAAAGAAGGAAAAAAATCGTGAAATACATTGGAAATATGAGTTTTCGCCCTGCTTTGCGGAGAAGTTCAAAAGAGCGGCAGGGAGATGAGAGATAATGCGAGCGCTGAGAGCGATAGAGATTCCCGAGTGGAGAGAGCATAGCAGACCAACGCGGCGACGCAGACAAGAAATCGATCGGTGGGCGGACCATGTTGGAATCTGTTAGAAGGTGGTGGAGTCTGTTAGAAGTCCCTAGCGCCTAGCGTCTTAGTGACGCTTTTTGATGTACGAAAAAGGCGCACCCTCTGCAGTAGAGGACCACACACCTCTTTCTAGGGGAGCAACTACTTCAGTGAGGCCAAGCCCGTAGCTTGCCTTTAACATATTAACGTAACAAAACGTTTCGCAACAAAACGGTCGTGAACAAAAGAGATTTCAATTTGAATAGGAATGAGACAGGAATTATGAGACAACCCAATATATTGCGACCTGCAAGGTATGCCGTACCACAACGCCAATCGACGATGTTAGTGGACGGGTTCTTCAGGGTGTTGGTCAGGGCTGTGCAGTCGGAATCAGACCTCTCACACGTCGCGACTTCATAACTGGTATTCTGCCCATGGTACATATGGCAGCGTCTGCAATCCCCATTTCTTGTCTAGCCCTTACTGTCCATAAATTTTATAAATTGTGTAGAAGCGATTTTAAGCTCAGAATTAGACCAATTATCTCTTTGGGTAGTTTTCCATTTCCATCTCCGCGATGATTTCAAATGCGCTTCATAATTCGCTGGCACGAACTTGGTCTAGCTTCCCTTGAGCTCAAGGGTTCGAATGGCGTTGGAGGCACTGTCGAGTGCAGTCCATATCTCGCGTCCGATTAGGCGGGTCTACGATTCCGACTTGGCTTTAATCGCTCTGGTAGAACTCGTTCGAATAAGCTACTTTCAACATACATAGCTATCAGGTTGAGTCATAAGTAATTGCCGACTAAACAAAAATTTTCAAAGGTTCACAACTTTCTTTTGAACCATCTTGTTCAAGTACCATATCTACCACAGTTGTGCACAAGTGTCCACTATCTATCCGCCAATGAACGGTTATCTATCTGACGGAACTACGCAAACTTCAACATCAAAAGTCAGTGGAAGGCTATTTGAGGTGCTCGCGATCATCGTAGTTTTCCTCGTTAAGGAAACGAGCAAGCATGTGGATCAACTGGTGGTTGGTTTGTGACTCATCTATGTGTTGCAAAATGCGGGAGAGAACGGTGAGGCCGTGTTTCTGAATAGCACTCTGGCATTCCCTCGTTACTTGTGGGTTGGAAGCTGCCTCGCAGTGGAACAATTTCATGTATTGGAAGCGTCAACTTTGCGATATGAAGCGAGTTTCCGGTTGTAAACAGTAGGTGTTCGCGCCAACACTGGTGGTATTGCTTGAGGCCTGTAATGATGCAATCCTACAATCGGGGAGCAAAACTTACTCCAGAGAAGTTCATACATTAGGGCTCGTTCTCCTGCTGAGCGGCACGTTCCCACTGACGCCTACTGACGGTAGAATGTCGTAATATGAAATACCCCTAAGGTCGCCACCTAATCCTTTGGGAGAACAAGACAACACAAACGTTTTTTGAGCAAGGCGCGTGTATGAAAAAGTCGGCAATTACTTATGACTCACCTAATAGATATTAGCCAAACTGTCTGACAATCGTTTATCCACGAAATTTCTATCAAGTGTGGTAGCCGCCACAACAATTCCATAGACCCGCCTAATCAGATGGCGAGGTATCGACTGCATGTGCTGAGCATTCTGTCACATATACACTCCGTCTCGTATTTGTACCTCCACCTAAGAATTGCCCGAAATCTCACAAACTCAGATGTTTCGAAAGAATTCCATCATGACAACGTGTCAAATTTGTAATGGTATGCGAAGTTGCCTATGAACATAAACTTTTAACTGAAAATCACTCGATTCCTCAACAATCCAGAGGACTTTTCTCGAATCCTTCCTTTGTAAGAGACCACCCAGCCAATGTTCAAAATCTGTACTTCCATATCATGTTTTCCGATCACTTTTCAGTTTTGTTTCAGAAACTGTTTTTGTGCTTCACACTTGAAGTGGGCAATATAATTGAAACTACTGTCGGGCTTCGAAAAAGGTGTTCGTCGCATGGTCGTCGCAAAACTGTTGAACGAAGTCATCGAAGATTGGGCAACAAAGATTTGGGCGAAATTAACGCCGTACTCAAGAGTTTCATCAATTACTTCATATGATCGGATTTCAAAAAAGCATCGAGGACCTCCTTGATTTTCAATAGAAACAAAGGCTGTTGCACAAGTTTTCACCAAGCCGTGCTCTGTGAACTCTTCTTGAGAACTTGATGTTTCAAAAGACTAATGTTTCGTGTGAAGGATTCCCAAGTCCATTCTTGAGTGCAAAATGTGAAAGACATCATTTGTGGCAAGGAACCATGGCAAAAATTGGGCCGATCCGCATGGAAATGTAGCCGAGTCGACTAGAGCAGGATCCGTTCTTACTGTTATAAATGAGTGTTTGTCTGACTTTCTTTTCGCCTTTCTCTTTCTTCTAGTGGGAGAAAGCACAGGAAGGAGGGGAACATGAACTTGAGAAGAAAATAGAAAAATGCCAAAACCTATCACGCGAGAGCGAATCTTACTTCAGCTGGCTCGTCGCCATCTTCATGCAAGGATCAGCCCAAGCTTCGCCTTGCTTCCTTGCCACAGATTGTGCCTTCCACATTTCCCACTAAAGAATGTACTCGTGATTCTTTCACATGCACGCAACATTAGCCCGTAGGACATGAGGTTTTGAAGAAATTCGATGACCGAGCATGGCTTGGTAAACGTGAATGCTTCCCTCAGCCTTTATTTCTATCGGAAAGCTAGGAAGTAATCTTTGACGCTCTTCTGAACTCCATACCACGTAAAATCCTTTAAGGATTTCCTGCGTTCGGCGTGAATCTGCTCCGAATTTTTCGCGATTGTTTCGTTCAACAGTTTGCGTCGACCACTTTTCACAAAGTCGTAGCAGTTTTCATCATACCGTCCTCTCAGTAAGTAAAGTGTACCACATTGAAAATGTTTAGTGAAACGGAAGTGAAAACTAATCGAAAAATATCAGGTCGAAGAACAAAGTTGGGACATCGGCTAAGCCGCCTTTTACAAAAAAATATGAGAAAAATTTATGTGATCTCAGTTGAAAGTTGATGTCATAGGCCAACTTGAAACATTTGAATTTGTGAGATCTTGGGAAATCCTAAAGTGGATGTATAATTAGGGCGCAGTGTATACGCACCAACTGGCTCCGAACACTAACGCGTGCTTCACACGGAGATTCAGCAGTTCTGAAAAGGACAACTGAAATTCTAGCTTCGACACCGCCTACTTCGGTGGATACTCCGTCCACCGAAGTAGGTGGTGCCCTGTCTGAATCCTGCTCCTTGTCCACTTTTAGGGCAGCTTTCTGACCACATTGTAATTGTTGAACTCGAGTTTCACACACTGATGCACCCACCTAACAACGGCGAATGGCTTCGATTAATCCACCTAGCTTTGCTCGTTTTTTCCACTCTCTGAGGGGTCTCGGAATTCAATCACAACGTTTCAGCAATCTTAGCCCATTCCGCTGCACGCTTCACCCATGCATGGCGGTGAGCTACTACCTCCCTTTGCCCTTCTATCCACCTATGCCTCTCTTCGGGCGGTCTCGAAACTGCAGTAACATTCTGTGACAAACTCCGCCCACTTCGGTGCACGCTCCACCGGTTGATAGTAATTAGTCTCCCTTCCTTCGCCAATCTCCTTCCCCTTTTTTTCAATTCGTGGGGCTTCTCGGAACCAAACTATGGAGACAGGCGGAGAATTCTGCCTTTTTGGTGCTGGTCCCACCTATCAACAGCAGTAATCCTCCCCTCCTTCGCCGACCTCTACCCACTTTCCCACGGTTTCTGTAACTTCTCTGAGCTGAATATTGACGGCTTAAGAGGAATGCCACAGCCCATTCAAATACCAAGGGGACCAAGGGCGAGCTTCCGCTTGATTTGGTCATGCTGGGAACATCTTAGATATCCTTCTTCTACATCAGTTTTTTCTGGCCTATAGGCTTTCTCCTTACCTAGATTTATTAAGCACCGCCTATTGAGGGCAGGCCTTTAAATCAATGCACATTTTTTTCGTTTTTTGCAGTCTTCGGGCTGTTCTGTCGTATGCAACAAGACCCACAGGTCTGAGGGTATATATCCGCTCAGTCGTGTGCAACGAGACCCGACGCCCGTTGGGGGACATACACCCTCAACCGCATGCAACAAGCCCCGCAGGTCTGAGGGTATATATCCCCTCAGTCGTATGTTAGAAGACCCGCAGGTCTGAGGGTATATGTCCCCTCAGGGCTTGTTGCATACGACTTTGGGAAGGCAACGTCAGCCCAGTGTGGTAGGAAAATTCACACCCGACGGCTCCGGTCAGTTGGGCTGTCGACGCGTTAGCGTCGCCGTCGAGCTGAGCTCGGGATTTCGGTGCCCAAACTTCTCGTAAATGTGCTCTTAATCGAAAAAAATGGGAAGAAAAAGTACTGAGAAATTAGTGGCGATTTCGTACGTTCAACTCAAGTTTTCAATGGAATTTAATTTATTTTTAATGAAATGCAAGTAGTCTCACCCGGTTGATGAACGTCTAACTCACTCGAGCCGTCACCATCTCCATCAAAGGAGTGTTGGCTACCGGAATGGCTCTACCTATACCCATGTTATGTGCTGTGTTCTGATACGGATTGCGTTGTGTAACAGTGATATTGTTTACCATGAATAATGAGTTAATTTCAAATCGGAAATTAGCTTCGTTATACCACATCAACTAACCTATTGTTAATGTCATCTTATAGTCATTTCGAGGATCACGGCAACAGTAGCTACATAAAGACATGGCGGGATCAAAGATTTTGTGTTTTGCTGTAGAGTACTTGGTTGTACTTTTATAGGCCCAGCGAATAGGAAATTAAGAAAAAGGAGATGACGAAGGTGGCACCACTTAACTTTCTCTCATTTTTCCATTTCTCAAGGAATCAAATTGATCAAGACTGAAAACAATGCAAATGGGAATACAATGCTAGGAAAAAGACAGCACAAAGCCTAGATCTGAAGTCACTAATTTTCAGTACTTTTCCTTCCCATGGTTTTCGATTAAGATCACATTTTCGAGAAGTTTGGGAGCTGACCGAAACCGTACGGGGATGAATCCCCCCAAGTCGAAAGTAGGGGAATTCATACTCGACGTTGTCTTCCCAAATGCAACAAGCCCTGAGGGGACATATACCCTCAGACCTGCGGGTCTTCTTACATACGACTGAGGGGATATATACTCTCAGACTTGCGGGGCATGTTGCATGCGGTTGAGGGTGTATGTCCCCCGGCGGGCGCCGGGTCTTGTTGCATGCGACTGAGGGGATACATACTCTCAGACCTGCAGGGTTTGTTGCATACGTTATTGAGGGTACATGTCACCTCGCGGGCGTCGGGTCTTGTTGCATACGACTGAGGGGCTTTATACCCTCGGACCTGCGGGTGTTGCATACGGCCTCTGGAGTCGAACTCGAAACCTTTGTCGCCGGCACCGCTCCCATTCGGCGCGCTCCGCCCACTCTAAGCGGAGCTCCACCCAACTATGTGTTTGGTAATACTTGACCGAGGCCTCACCTTCCTAAACTTGACCCCACCCCTCCACTCCAGATGTTCCCTCGGCTAACATCAAAGCGTAGACGTGTACTAACGCAGGAATAGCGCTTCAAAAAATTAGGATTAAGTTACCATTTTATCTAGTACTCCGTTTATACAATTATCCTTTGCAGCTTTCACCTGCGTACAAGTTCGACCTAAACTGCTACTTGTACGCGGTGAATGTCACCCTCAAGAATAATAACCTTGCTCATGGCAAAAGCAGTGAGACATGTTACTGTGAGTATTTACTGCTATTGGAAGTACACTGGTGTGCAAAACTTAGGGACCAGATGGATGAAGTGTCATAACCTAATGAAATCTCTGTTGCCCTTACAACGGTTTCTTTCATTTGCATTTTGTACTGTACTGCGGTAGTTCCTTCTATGTGCGGTTAGGTTCCATCGGGTTGTCTTACTCGGCAGTGACACATCACGGAAAAGTTGCGCTGGTCCTTAAGTTTTGCACACCAGTGTAACAGTAAAGCGCCCATTACGGGCTAACAAAAGTGTGTGGATACCTCAAAATTTCTTTTATGAGAAACATCGGATTCTGCACCATGAGATCACGACCATTGAATTCTCGTATGCAAGAACCTTAGAATAACTCATTTCTCTCCAAGTTCCGTGCAGCTCTACAGGGTGACGGAAATTTGCGTGCGCACGACATTTCGTTAATTGTAAGCACTATATGAAGGAGCTATACGTAATTTTGCATTTCGCAACATTTGTCTATCAGTAGTTATTGGTTCACAATGGAAAACATTGTTTTTCCGTGTTTTGGCGAAGGTCTGCTTGAGTTGGAACGCGATTGTGCGGCAAGAAAAGAGCTGGATCCGGAGCTCAACACTTTCTCCGGGTCTCACGATATTTCTAAGAGCCGTTTAGGAACCTGTGGAGCAGTGGAAAAGGAACACCATCTCTAACCGGAACCCCTAGGAGAATGCGGACGGACTACCAAAATCGGTTGGGTGAGCAGAATGATTCTGAGGAGCAATGACCAAAGACGACCTGAGCTTGAATAAGAGTGCCGAACCATGAAACTTTCCAAAACTCTATTTGAATCGTAGCAGGAATAACACGGGGTATTATGTTTTCGTATATTAAACGAGCAGTTTCCTGCCGTTCGAGCGAAGTAATATTAGAAGGAAATCCTGAGAAGTTGAGGGATTTCTTCGAGGTGCTGCGACCCTAGAACGCCCTTTAGTTTCACGAATGAACTTTCACGTTGAAGTGCCTTTAAACCCTCGGAATCACTTTTGGGCTCTCACGCCACTCTCAATGAAATCTGTGAATGGAAAGCACCCCCACGAATCTTGTTCGTTTTTTTTTCTAGAAGTTTGATGAGTGATCAGTGTTTCAGGCAAGTCCCCAGGTTTTTATCGATGAGAGCGCGGAAATCAATGGGAAGTTTAGTTGGAAGCAAAATCATAACAATTCTGTTTTTTCAACAGGAATGGGCTCGGGTCTATGGACCAATACAACGATCCACTCATTCAAGTCCGGTATCGGCAGTTTATCGTCGATGGATTCGTGGTCTGCTTACAGTCCGAATTCGAATCCATTACACTTGCCTGTATAGAATCTTATTGAGGAACCACTAAAGAATCGATATGCCGAGAGTTTATCGATTCCGAAAAGGGGGTTAGATGGCAAGGTCATACTTGTTTTCTGTGATTTGGAGCTCAATCGCCGCATCCTTGACAGGCCTCTGGAGGGATTCTAATAAGTGACTCAAATTTTTGATTTCGCTGATATTCCTTCTGTGGATGACGGTGTCGAAGTTTCGCGTAAGTGGTCTCATTCTCACAGATGTCCTCGAAACACGGGAATCGAAAGTGTGAGAGGTAGCAAGAAAGTCGCTCTGTGCAGAGAAGTTATATTGATTTCATCTTCCAGTCGTTCTTGACGGGCACGTCGTCTCGCACCTTGACTGAAGTTGTCGACCAAACTTTCGTCGGGATTGTCCAATGATGCATTCTGAGCGTTTCATCCCGTCCCCATGCGAGCTAGCCATGGTTGTTCCCCTCTAATAAGCTTTAGTGTCATTCTGAAGGCAGTGCTGGTTCAGTCGTTCAGTTCAGACGGTCGGCGCGGAGAAAACGTTCAAGAGAAGGACATGATGCTTCACTCCTGGGGATACCAAGAATTCAGCTGCAGATGCACCAACAGTGTGGATAATCCGTCGATGAATGCGGGGTTCAGTCGATGAATATGTGATTCAGTCGAATATTATACTGGTTCGGTGGTCATGAAAGCTGCGATGTAGGAACGTCGTTATATATGAAAGCTTATCGTTTTGTTTAATGAACAGCAGAAGATGGCTAGCAAAAGAATGTGAACGACCATAATGTCACAACAACGAACTGCAATGAATCTATCGGTTGACTTTCAACGATAAAGAGATTGGCAGTACTGTCGCTTTCACATATCGGAAGCGCTCTGACAAATAAAGTCTAGTCTCTCCATATCCACCTCTATGGCGTCGGGCCGGACAGAGCAGTGAGATTGCGTAGCAATCGTCGCAGTAAGTTTTATTTCCCAATAGAAAGTTAGCCATGGGATAAAGTGACACCGGTGTACCACTGATTGAGAGGTGTGTGCTCTCACCTATCTTCTGGCTGATTCTCTATGTTGCTTGCGTTTAAAATGGTCCTAATCTGTAGCGATTGAGAAGAAAGCTCAGAAATAGGTGATAAAAAATTGAAGTAATAGCTACGAAAAGCAGCGACTACATCGGCCGACAAGGTTTAGCTAGGCATTCGTGTGTACTACTTCGCAAAAATGTTTCATGCCTCCAGCATTTTTCGAGGAATTTTCAGGGCAATGAATGTAAAGTAATTCGCTTACCATGGGACTGACAGATAAAAAAAAAACTGCACCGTAGAATGCGAAAATGCTCAGAGTTTTTGCTAAACCCAACCATTGATGAAGTACCCTCCACCTCAAAAAAAAAACGAGAGAGTCGCCGGTGCAGATGTTACACTACATTTGACGGCAGCCGCGAGAAAGTGGCGTTGCAGCTGGTTAGGGGAGGTTATGTCTTTTCCTCCGCAATGTAATAAACTTTGTCATTTGAAGTTTGTTCAAACGGATGGCCGCCACGATTTTAGTTGCTGCCCCCATTCTCTAACAGTTTTTCCCTCTTTGTAATCAGGAACCTCCTCGCCTGACTCGGTCCAACGGATTGACCGAATCTTGGAGCCAACTCCCCACTGCATACATAGTGAACTACATGGAATAGGCTGAGATTTCTTTCTCATTTCCTTTCCTCACGGTAAACATGCGCGAAGCGCTGGTTATGAAGCCCGCATGTGTTGACGCAATCATAACATCTTGGTCACAGCTGTATAAGAATCCGAGAACAATGTTGACACATTATTTGAAAACCGCGATGGCACAGCCTGGTTGTGAGTGCCAAAACAGGCTATGCGTTTCGAACTGTGCCACATTTACCATTTTGATCGGAACTGAGGTACATTCAAAGAATAAACAATGTCAGCAAACGTTCAACATTATGCCTTCACATTTCAGCTTTGACGTCACCGAGTTACCTCATTCTTTATGTGGTAATTTGCTCTGCTTTTGTGGCGGTCGCCGTTCTGTCACGAAGGAAAAAACTCCGCAAGGTATGCCTTCAGAGTATCTCGCAATTTTTTTTTGGGATTATCATTTTGAGCTGTTCAGCCGGCGCCTTCTTCAAAAACGGTGCTCCCAGGTAGCACCTCATCAACTAAACCGTTGAGCACGAGCATGTCTGCGACTGAAAAAAGCAAGAAAGGTAAAGTTTCGATCGGCGCTCAAGGGAAACCGAAAACCAGAGAAGGAACTGATAAGCCCACATTGAGCAAGGAAACAAAATCATCCAACATCTCTGAAGATAAGAAGGCGCCGAAGAAAAAATGATCAGTTCTGTCACTTTTCAGAAAAAAATTAAGAAGCTTTTCATTCAACAGGCTTGAAGTTGGGTCAAATTCTTGATTGTGTTTGTAGATTTTCAATAAAAAATATTGGGAAAACTTGTGAATCAATCAAGATTGGTGGTTGATAATGAAGCTCCCTACTGTCCTCTCAACGTTTTCGCTTCCCATCGACGAATTTGGCAAACTAATAAAAGGCATTGTGGTAGTGTGGCAATACTTCAGTTCTTGAGTTCTAGGCCCGCGAAATGGGAGGTATAGTCGACTTAAATTGGCCAAGCCTACAACTACCTAATTTCCCTTGAGAGAAAACAATCAGTGATGTGCACACCCTTACTTGGTCATGACCTTTCCTAAACATTCCACTGTTAGGCTTTCCAACAGGTCGCATCGTACCTCTCCAGATTTGGTATTTCCGGCAAAACACGACGCTCGAGCATCATCTCTTGAAATCTAGCTCAGAAATTTTTTACAGCCGAGGCATTGAAAACCGGTGAAGCGTTAAGAACAGGTCATGACTAAATTAGGAATGCATACTGATTGATCTTTCATATTTTCGAGGAAAATTTTTTGCAAAGTATTGTTACCATTTTTATGGACTGAACACTCACGCAATGTCAAAATTCGACCAAGATCATAACGAATATGAGAAGAAAGTATATGATCTACTAGAGCAGAAAAGATACTCACGAAAGCCATATCATTTGGTATGAAATAGTGGCGTTGCCAGGGAAATATTTAGCTTGCCAGAAAAGCTAATTTGAAAATGAGCACGGCAAGGCTTTTTCTTCAAGCTAACAGCAGAATGCTCAAGAGGTGTCATGACCACGAAGACCGTTAATCATTGATTGATTTCTGCTGAGAAGAAATAGAGTTACATAAAGCTAGTTTTCGATTTCTAATTTTCGTCGAGTGGGCCTCCCAATTACAAGCCTAAAGCTCGAAA
>KZ346955.1:0-11649 GCA_002352805.1 Teladorsagia circumcincta | reverse complement strand
TCCCGAAAAAACCTCCCGCACCTCTAGTGAGAGCGGGGGTTTCGTTTTTGGCCTTGTTGACGGTTTGTCTTCGTTTTTTCTTCACTGTCGTTCCACTTCCCATATCCGTACTCAGTTTCGACCACCAAAATGCCCAAACACGAGCCTGACTTTTGCCTTTAAGCTCAAACCGTGCGCAATAATTCCGTCGCAATTTTTTTTGATGTCGTCGGTGCAGAAGGCAGTTATGAAGTTTTTGATAGATTTGAATGTGCTCTTCGATACGTAGTTGAGCGCCTTCAGTTTGAGTATAGGGAAGTGTGATTAATGTGGCGTGAAGTGTATCATTTTCTTTGCTACCCCTGCATATACAGGGTGTCCCATAAATATTGCACCACATTTTGAGTTCCAGTTTTGTGGCCGTCTGTAGGATATTTTTCAGGTTTGGTTCACATTCACTTCCGTTAACCTCTTGTGAATGACCCTACCAAATTTCATGGCTTACCCTTCTTTCTCCATCTCATGGTGCACCCAAAGCTCAATAGAGGACATACTCTCTCATGCAAGCGGGTCGGATATCCTGTGATGAATATCGCGCTTCTTTCGATTTTTGACCGCTCCGCAGCCTACGGCGGACAGATGAAGAGAACCATCAAAGGACGAAGTCACGCAAAAAAGACAACCCACTTCAAATTAACCCGACGATGGTAATTTATACACTAATAAAAGAAACTCTAGGAAATGACCCAGGACCCAAGAAATGGAACCTTTTCCTTTCCCCTTGATCTCGGCATTGATGCGCCTTCCATCGCTGTGCCCTCTTCAACATAACGTTCTCTCTGCTATCTAATCACGCCCTGCAGATAGATATGCGGTGAGCGATCAGATAGTCGATGGGCGTGCACTGGCCCGCCACGCCAAGATTGAGCCTTAGTAGGTCAACGAGGTCAACTCCTTCGGTGCACATTACGCTTCAGTCCGCACCCTCAGGGGGTCCGCGGGTCCCTCAACAAGGTGAATTATTCCTAATTCGACTTTCACTCTGATCGTAAATTCGTCCTTCAATGTAGTCTTCGATGCTGCCCTCTCGTGAGTTCTGCCATCATGGACCTCAGGAAAAATGTGAGCGAATCGACCGCATTACTTGGGTGACGTTACGGGGCAGGGATGGCCGAGTGGTTAAGAGTGTAGACTCATGTCTGCACCTCTAAAGGCTGCGAGTTCGATCCCTGCCGAGGCTCAAAACCATACCTTGCGAAAATTGATCATGTACCAGCGTCAGGCCCAGGATGACAGGCCGGCTGATGAAGATGTACAAAGTCAGTAAAGGAATTAGTCATAAAGCTAGGACGTCACCCGGAAGTGCCGCACAGAACCCCGCCCGAGTTCTGTGGACAATATGCCAGGGCTACCGAGGAGCGAACGGTCTTGGCCAAAGAAGCTAGTTCAAATTGGGACTCTAAACGTCGGGTCGCTAATCGGAAGGTCCCGAGAGGTGGCTGATCTGATGACGCGCAGACAATCCAAGTCCTATGCCTTCAGGAGACGCGATGGAAAGGTGCTAAGGCTAAGGAAATTGGGGAAGGTGTCAAGCTCTACTACAGTGGAGAAGATACCAAGCGGGACGGCGTGGCCACAACAGTAACGGGTCGCTCAAGGACCATGTCTCCGCTGTGAAGAGGATCAGCGATCGGATAATGGCTGTGAGGATGGATACGAGTGAGGAGTGCTGGACAGTACTATCGGTGTACGTACCACAGACCGGATGCCCTGATAGTGAAAAAGACGAGTTCCACATAGACCTGGACGATGCCATCAGCGATTCCGGAAAGCGATCACCTCACCATAGGAGGTAATCTGAATGGACACGTCGGCAGTGACAGAAGAGGCCTGGAAAGGGTGCACGGAGGTAGAGGGGTAGGAGCGAGGAACGCTGAGGGAGAGAGGGTTCTGGACCTGGCTACGGTCCATGAGCTAGCAGTCTGCAGCACGTTCTTCTCGAAAAGGGTGACCCAGAAGGTAACAGCACACAGCAGTGGAGGGCGACAAACGGAGATCGAGCATGTGCACGTAGGAAGATCATCTCTCAGAACTGTGAAGGTTATCAAGGTTCTCCCTGGGGAGGAACTGGCTCCCCAACACAGGCCTCTCCTGGCAGACATAGCCTCAGATCTCCCCAAGAAGACAAGGGTAAGGCCGAGAGGAGAATCCGGTGGTGGAGGTTGAACCAAGGAGGGAAGAGTGATCTCAGCGGAGGATAATCGAAGTTGGTCTCCCGACCCTAACTGGCCAGTGCAGCGAACTTGGAGCAACGCAACCGAGGTCATCCTACGATGCGTTAAGGAGGTAGTGGGCGAAACGCGAGGTGGATTAAGAGGAGACAAGGCAGCATGGTTCTGGAACGAGGAGGTCCAGCGAGTCGTGAAGAGGAAAAAGGAAGGTTGCGAGCGCCGGCAGAAGACAAAAAGCGCGGAGGATCTCGCTGCTTACAAAACTTGCAAGAAGCTCGCTAAAGCTGCCGTCGCCAAGGCGAAGAACACGGAGATGGACGCCTCGTACGAGAAGCCGGAAAGCAAAAATGCAGAGAAGTTCGTCTTCAGACTGGCTCAAGCCCGGCATCGGGCTACTCAGGATATCGGTGTGGTGAAGGGTGTAAAGAGCAGCAACGGCGCCATCGTGAGGAAGCTATAGGAAGTCCGGAGAAGGTGGGAAGAAAATTTCACAGAGCTTCTGAACGAGGAGTTTCCCCACAAGACCAATTCACAGGCAGAGAACACAGCGGGTCCCATCGCACTCTGGACAAACGATGAGGTTCTGCGGGCACTTGGAAGATGAAGGTTGGAAAGGCGGTTGGCCTGGATGGGGTAACCATAGAGGTTTGGGAGGCGCTTAGAGAGCACGGGCCTGAACACAATAGCTGTGGAAGGAAAGATGCCGAATGCCTGGAGAACAAGTACTATCTCCAAGCAGAGGGGTGGCGCGATGGGCTGTTCCAATTGCTGCGGCATCAAGTTGACTACTCATACCATGAAGCTCTACGAGCGACTGACTGTTCGACTCAAGGCTGCGGGAGCTGGTTCCGATCTCCCAGGAACAGTTTGTGTTCGTGCCTGAACGGTCAGCAACGGATGTCATCTTCATCGCAAGGCAAGTGATGGAGAAGTATCGAAAAAAGCGTCGACCGTGTTACCTAGCCTTCCTCGACTTCGAGAAGGCGTTCGACCGCCTACCGGGAGCAGTGCTGTGGAGGTCGCTTAGGGAGCAAAATGGGCCAGAACACCTGATAGCCCTAAGGACATGTACCGTGGGGCTAAGGCAGCTGTACGCACCCCACACGGCCTCACGAAGGAGGTGGACATTACAGTTGGGGTGCACCAAGGATCACTCTGAGCCCGTTCCTCTTCCTGCTAACACTAGATGTCCTGGTGAAGGAATTGATCGGGGAGCCACTGAAGACCATCCTCTACGCCGATGACATCGCCCTGATAGCGGATAGCAGAGAGGATCTCCACGCCAATGTGCAAAAGTGGCAAGAAGTCCTGGCAGAAGATGGGCTCCGGGTGAATTCACCTGGCAGAAGGTGGGCTCCGGGTGAATGTCAAGAAGACCAAGCTCCTGAGCTCTCAAGAGACTACGGAGCCGATTGCGGATGGCCGTGGCGAAACCATCAAAAAAGTGGAGAACTTCCGCTACCTCGGGAGCCATCTAGCCTCTCACGGTATGTGTACTAGGCAGTGAAGGCACGGATTAACGCGGCATGGATGAAATGGAGTGGCGACGACTGACAAAGACAGCGGACCCTGCGACTGCGCGGGATTAACGCTAGGGAGGAGAAGAAGGCCGTGGGTGACGTGAATGATGAATGAAGATGATCAGAACGCTGAAGTTCCCAAGCACGACCATGTGGAGGGTGGTCGGATAACAACTGCTAGGAATGCATTATAAGTTGCATAAGCGCGACGGCTCAATCAAACACGAGAAGCACAGAAGAGACAAAAGGTGTGTGGAGCTGGTGCTGAGGCCCAAAAATAGCGATCTCGTGGGAACCGTTTTCACCAACTGCAAGATTTCTACTGTGAAGCGAAGCTACCACATTCAAACTTTTAGTATGCTCGCGTGAGTCCCTGGGGATACCGAACAAAGTGTAGGAATCATTCAAACTTTTAGTATGCTCGCGTGAGTCCCTGGGGATACCGAACAAAGTGAAGGAATTCTCTCCACAAAGTGGTCACTCCCTGTAATGGTTCAAGCGAAGGTCCAAATACCGTTCGCCCACCACCACTGACTGTTAAAAGCGAACAAATCCAAAACAGCGACCTAGCCATCGAATGTTGCAGTGCAACATCTGTTAGCCAAATATCTGGCCTTTCTGATGAGAAATAACGTTCCTTCCAATGAGAGAAAGCTTCTGAAAATCGTCAAGGACCGGTTTCGTGATACACTTCCCGATTTCACATACCCAACCCAAACGAATGGCTCTCATATCTTTCAATTTCACCCTTCTAAACCATCATGTGTGGGCTATACTAGAGCAGAGTTCCTGCATTAAACAATGCACCCACAAGGAGGAGCTAAAGCCTTTTCCCGGAAAAGTTTTGGAGGGGGAAACCCTGAGATGACATGCGGGCCGCATTGAAGTTAATTTCGAAGCAACTAGGAGTTATACTCACAGCGGCATAGAGACATATCGAATTAATGTCATTCCTTTCATAGGTGAATGTCTAGCTAAAGATTGTGTATAACCACTTGAAGATACATCTACTTTAAAAAAACTTACAAGTTAAGAAATGTGGTGCAATATTTATGGGACATCCTGTACATTGTCCGTCTCCCACCAAAAGAATCGTCACCCCTGTAGCAAATTGCTATTCCAAACATTTCTCGTACCAGTTGCTTTCAATCTAATGGTAAGCAAAGTGCGTCTGCTGATCATTATGCTTACATTCTTACAAAACTCGATAGCCTATTAACCGGAAATTCTTTCGGTGACCATACGTTTTTGTGACACTGACTAAGCATGGCCTATGCATCATATAAATAAGCCACCAGAAATGTTTGAAAATGACCCTAAAAAGACTGTGACATAACATCATGTCACACGGTCCCACGCGGGTGGAAGAGTGTGGTATGACGTCATACCACACGGTCGTCAGCATGTTAAACGCAACGAGTGCATGACGCACCTCAGAGCAGAAGAGTCTACTGCATTGTTGACCGTTCACGTATACAAAAACGCTCTGAGGGAAACCAAAATCTTCAAACTGGACCTAAGTTAGCATAAGAGTGACCAATTGGGTAGATTGACTGCTAAAGTGCTAAAGGCTTGCAAGAAAAGTTTGAAGAAAATGTTTGCTGTCGCCAAATTCCTGAAAGTTTTGGTAAATGTTAGGAAGCACAATGCTTTTAATTTGTCGTAGTTATCACCGTTCCTCATGGAATTGAGTTTGGAGAGAGCTGTAAGCGCTTGATTTTGAAAACTAGTGTTCTTAGAAGAGTAGTCACGAAAATCCATGAAGAAACGGTCCAACGGGGCAATTTTTTTTGAAGTAGTGAAACTTCACAAAAGTTCGAGTGTTTCTCAGGAAGAAAGCAATCTAGAGTTTTGAAATTTCCTTACCACTTCTCACATTTTTCTTATTTGAAGGAAATTACAACTTTTCAAATGACGAAGGGCGCATTTCTGTGGATTTTTATTTCTCTACCCCATAACTAAAAGAGGTTTTGAGATACAGAGCCAAGTGGTAGTTTTCTTGAACTAACATTATCGCAGATCACAAATCTATTTAGCGTTCTGAAAAAATGTTGACGTGGAACAGAACTAAGCCATTTGAAAATGAGTAGTCCGTCTCGGGCTATCCGCGCCGAGTGAAAGGTTGTGCGCGCCATGCGAACGCGACGCTACCGCGCTCAATCTGGTCAACGCTCGATGTAGTAGCATTATACGAAGCAGTACGCAAATATACACAAATACCAAGTGTACAGTACATAATAAGTGTTTCTGGGGAGGAGGAGGGGTGGGGTCGCATCGGGACTTGCTACAAGTGGAGTGTCGTAAAACTTCCGAAATTGGTCCAACTTGACGGTTGACCCTACTTCAAGGTCCCGATCCCGTCAGCGGTTGGTATTTTGCGGACAGACAAACCGACACACCGGTTGTGGTTTATATAATTAAGTGATTACGTACCTCATAAGTTTCTGTGCCGAGCTCGTCTGCAAGCCGGAGACACATGATGAGCTGTACCCATGGCTGGTGCATTTCTTCATGAAGTTAAAATTTCGTATTATTCCCGGAATTTCGGTAATAAGGGTAATCCACTGTTCCGGTCACGAATGAGGCATTCTTTTTGTCCAATGTCACTTTGTGCTCTGGTGCGTTTTCATGCCATAGTTGTTAAAAAAATTCATACTAATGGGAATATTTATGGTTAAGATCATGAACAAAACTTCCACATATCACGGACGTAGTGCTCTTTGCACTTATCATGAGGCATCTACCAAAAAATGCGAAACCGCTGGTCATAAGGAGTTGGGCCGAAAACCTTTCCCCTGTGCCATCACACTAATCAATAGGCAACCGAGTGGCCATGCAGATGGACTACCATCATCCCTTATTAAGCATGACACTTACTCTAGCAAACAACTTGAAAGAAACGCATCATTTTATCCGTAGTTTTGATGTACGGTCAACGGGAATATTCAATATGACAACAGCCAACGCTCTGGATGATATACAACACAATGAAACATCAAAAAAGGCAGTATTCGGTATTCTCTGTCACCCCTTTTTGGTATTCAGGAATACATTTAAGAATAATGAGCCATGATTCTGTGGTTCCCGCATGTGACTTACATACAGCAGCGCTCAAAAGTATTCGGCCAAATATTTTTCCGGCCATACCTCCTTTCCTGCTGGACCAGTTTGGCTCAACTTTTAATATTTTTTTGAGCACGAGCCTTTTTCGCAAAATCATCATATTGGTGTTGGATTTATAGGAAGAGTGA
Source organism: Teladorsagia circumcincta (assembly GCA_002352805.1). Lineage (NCBI taxonomy): Eukaryota > Metazoa > Nematoda > Chromadorea > Rhabditida > Trichostrongylidae > Teladorsagia > Teladorsagia circumcincta. Next base: position 4,668 of record KZ346955.1, on the reverse strand, counting down.
GGAATGAAAAGATATTTCGTGGGGAATTCCCGAGAATGACCAAATTTCAGCAAATTTCAATTTACTGTAAAAGCCTTAAAACCCAGCAAACCAATCGACTGCATGATAAATAACATTTGGCTGATCCATGCTTTGTCCATAACTTTCTGAGGTCGCTCAAACCTCAACAGGTCCTGAGTGTGGAATCGGTAAATGAATTCACTGTCTACAGGGTGGGCAAAAACTACGGTAACAAGAGGTTGCCGCAGACAATTTTTAATTTTAAACACCTGGAGTTTGTCATGGATATTCTATGCATTTATTTTGATGACTAAGCGTGCCATCTTTGATTTTGTCATATGAAACATAAAAACTTCGGGATGAGTAATTCCTCCACTTTTTCGAGTAACAACCCCTAATTTGCTCCGCGGAGCTGTATGATTGTGTTGCATAGCATGACGATTCAGAAGCTCTGTGAAACCTCCGTACCACCATTGCGAATTGCTATAGGCTGTCTACCAAAACCGCTAGTCCTGAACCTGAGAGGATTGCATCTGCGACCCTACGGGCAATCTCTCCAAGATTGGGGCGAGGAAGCGCCGGAAGCCGTCCGTTCAAACCGTCGTTTTGTCACTGTAACTTTGATCGAGCGCAATTTCTTGCAACGATTTGTGTGCACACGCCTTATCAAAATGGTCTACCAGCGAAAAATTGCTTGACTCCCATTCTGTGCGAGGAAATTGTACAGAAAACAAAGATATTAAAAGACGTCTTGATTCCGTGAGTTTCATTTGTCGATCCCTGATGATAAGATGTTCTGTTATCGAAAATCCTTGAATAGGAAGCGCACCCGCGCCAATGCTATTGAAAAGCCAGTCAGCCATTCAGTGATGGTTCCCGCAGAAACAATAAGAGCAGGGATCACGATTGGAAGGCACCTTAGACACCCGCTGCTCAAAGCATAAAACTGGATACTGAAAATTATTTTGACTCCTATCTGTCTCGGTTGGAGCTTCAGACCAAAAGACCTTGAACAGAAAACAAAGGAATAACAGCTAGATTAGGAGCCTAGCCGGATTGCTCCAAAATTGATGCCAACAGAATATCGTGGAATTCATCATATTGGAGAGTCAGGAACATAGCTCTCCCAACTCAAAACCTCTGAAGTGTTTTGTATCAAGTGTGCTGAAGGCAAAACATTGCTAATAGAAGCATGAGAGGAAGATCGACAAGTCGAGCAGTCGCTAGTGAAAGGCTCGGACCTACTCGACTACACCTACCTCCACAACAGGGCCGATGACCTCCTAGGAAGTCTTCGTTTATTTATCAACGCAGAAAGCGGCTACTCCAAGGAGTAATATTGTTTCCTGTTTGATAACCTTTAGATAATATGAGTGTGTTGTGGCTTTCCCACTTCTCGGTCTCATCACTTTTTTATAACCAGATTCTGTTGTTACCGTAATTTTTACCCACCCTGTACAAAGACAAGGTCTTCCATTTTTCTTCAGGAATGACGAATTTCTCGCTCGTATCGCGGCTCTTTTTTATGCTAAAGGCTTTCTCACCTCTTCCTGCAGTGTTTCAATATCGCTAAGTGCATGCGGAAAACTTCTTCTCCCGTCAAGAGCTGCTGTCGAGAACCCTGTTGCACGGTAGGGGTGTGCTGCTTTGTGGGAAATCTATTGCTAGAAGACGAAGTCAGTACCGTGGAGCTGCAATACTTGTGAATAGACAACACCTGGAATCTAGCTGGATGAATTCGCATTCATCACGATCCTGTGAGTTGCCTGATTGTCAAGTGGTAGGGGATGGAATGGATCTGTATACGCCTTAAAGGAGATCTCCGCAGGGCTCTAACGTTATCTGGAGCGATGAGAAAAGATTTACAATGTTTGGCGGCAACGGCACAAGGCATGTATGGCGTCCTGGAGAACGTTTCGATCCGATTCAAAGTATTAGCTGCTATCCGCGAAACAAGGCGAAGTCTCGGTTGTAGTGCTTAGAATGGGTGGGACCACTGTATAGAGTCAAGAGTTGATGAACGCGGATGTATCCAACTATAGATTCCGGCAAGTGTTGTGCATCCAAAGGTGCGACAACTGTACGCTACTGGCTTCGTCTTGTAGCAATAGGTTGACACAAAGCATCACATCTCTACTGTGCAATAGTGACCTCGACAGCATGGCGTGCCTTCCACGGAAGTAGCAATTCATACACATGTAATGATCGTCATTGAAACACTACAGGAGAAAGTGAGGAAATCTTAGCAGAAAAAAAGGAGCCACAGTTACGGTCAAGAAACGCTTCATTTTTGAATAAAAATGGAGCACCTTGTCTCTCTAGACAGTGAATTGATTCATTTACCTCAGAAAGTTTCGTACAAAGTATTGGATCAGCCTAATGTTATTTATCATGCAGTCAAGTGCTTTGTTAGATTATGAGATTTTTACAATAATTTGGACTTCGCTGGGAATTTGGTAATACCGGAATTCTTAATGAAATAGAATTTCCAATGAGATATTTTTTCCAGAATTTTTCCAGAATTTCCAATGAAATATTTTTCATTCTTCTCTCTCCCTCCAGTTCGACACCAATACGCTGATTTTGAGAGAAAGTTTTGTGCTTTAAATATATTGAAATTGGAGGCAAGCTGGTCCAGCAGAAGCGGAATTACGAACGGGAAAACATTTGGCCGAATACTTTGAGCGCTACTGTATATCATTCAAGACACCGTTTCGAAAAGCAGGATACGTCCTGAAAGACCTCGCTGGTTGGTTAGTACCTTTGCCACGTAATATTGGGTCACTACAGAGTCAAAACTCCTTTTTTTCGGAAGTTTGCTACCTCATTTACGGGATGGATTGCCCCCAACCAGGGAAGTCATTAAACTACCCTTCGAACTTGGAATTGAGACCTAGATATATCGATAGAGCTTAGGACATTAGTTAGACATACGGAAACCAAAATTGCAAAACCAGTTTGCCAAGGAAATTATGAGCAGTCGAAGTTGGCTGCAAATGAGGCCTCGTGGATCAAGCTCGCTAGTGTTAACAAAACTGAGTTGCCGTAGAGTAGTGGCGAGTCTCGCTAATTGTGATGCAGGTTATGCGTTCGATTCTCACTGAGGCGGAAAATGTTGCAAATCGTGTTTCGTATCCTGTAGAGACTTCTGTTCTAGTTTCGTCATATCGGAGTGAGCACCTTATCAGAACGTGGAGGCCGAGTGTTTGACGTGACAAATAGGGTTGTCACTATGTCTCATACGAGTGGCAGATGTGGACGTGGCAAGTTAGCTCTATCCTTCTAATTAAACGCTGACAGTAAAAGAATTCATGCACGAGGTTACTTCATCTGAATACACGCAACAAACAGTGGTATTAGGATAACTGCGATCAGATGTTTATTCGATTCAGCGTCAAAAACTAGAACTGATGGCTGGACAGGAAACTAACGACGATTTGCAAAAAACTGCAAAATCTTGCGCTGCACTGGGAATTTATCCCATGACCTGCATGACGATGAGCCTTATCGCTGCTCCACGGCAAGACAGTTTCATGAACACTAGCAAGCTTCACCCAAAGACCCTCATTTGCAGCCAACTTTGACTGCTCATAACTTCCATGGCAGATTCGTTTTGCAATTTTAGTTTCCGTATTTCTAACTAATGTTCCATGCTTTTCGAAATGTCTAGGTCTCGATTCAAAGTTCCACAGGGAGCTCTATCCCTCCCCCCCCTAAGGTCTAGAAGCGATTCGTGCATTCAAATGAATACTAAAGTAAGATGACTCTGATGTGAGCGTATAGCCTCTCAGGCTTTCCGAGGCATCAACTGCGACTTCGGCAAATGCTTATCACTGTGGTCCACTGTGGTCAGAATCCAGGATGAGAAGTTCTTTTCAATTGCTCAACAAGCGATGATTTTCTACATTTCAGGTATTATTTGACAATCAAACAAGTTGTATATACCGAGCTTGATATTTTTATCAACTGGGTACATGATGTATATGATAATCCTTTACACATAAGCTACCGTAAAAACGACGTTGGTACTTGTTCATGTTCTATAAGACTTTTTTCTATTCAATCAGAAGTGATGTGTAGCTGTGTGCTGTTTCAAAGAAGCAATCTAGTGACAAAAGTGGTCTCAAAGAAGACTTTTCAGCAGGCAGATAAAAATTTGAAAATGCAACTCCTCAGTACTTTGTTCTCCTGTCCAAATTGCACCATTTGGTCAATGAGTGGTCATGATAGTGTTTTCCCTTTTAAATTTAGGACATACTGTTAGCCAGTACTAGGACCAGTGTTCACATTGCGAAAATTTTTGAACTTGGACGATCTATTGTTGGAGAGGAACGACCGATTTCAAAGATATCGTCACCAAATTTGCTTCCTGGTAGAATTAGCCCAAATTCCGGAAAAAATCTCAAGCTCTGCAGAAACAGAATCCTACTATATATAAGCGGCTAAGGCCGATGTCGGACTTTGCGAATCGAGCGATTCGCTACCTGCGATTGGCTAGCTTCCACGGTCGTGTTGCGGTACAAACCAATACAGCCATTCACTGGCCGCGACGCGACCGCTGACGCTAGCGAATCGTCAGTAGCGAATCACTTGATTCGCAAAGTCTGACATCGGCCTAAGTGTGTCTGTTGGTGTGTCTGTGTGTGTTTGTGTGTTTGACCGGAAATT
>KZ346954.1:0-11280 GCA_002352805.1 Teladorsagia circumcincta | reverse complement strand
CAGCAATGACAAAAACTATGATGCATGAAGAGCGCACTGAATAAACGACGATAAGGACCACTAAGTCACGTTTACAAGGAAGATATGAAAACCAAGGAAAAGGTCTGGAAAATAGAGGGTGCGAATGTTGGGAACATCGAAAGGGAGCAATCGACGCCGAACCGTCGTAGTGCGGGTGGCGGCACAGTGGGTGGTTTTCGCGCCCGTTATCGATATCCAATCATTATTGTCGATAGAACAGGTCATTTTGTGACCTCCCGTCACGTTTCAAATGCTCCTATTACATTTTGGCTGATTCGAAATCGCGTCGCTGTTCGTACGCTTCTAGTCGTTTATTCATTGACAAAGTTGTGGGGTGAAAATGGAGTCGGGGGAGGGGGGAGGGCGCATTGCTCAGCTCTGCAGCTCCAACGATAAGGGAGGCTCTAGGGGAAAAGCATAAGAACCTTATAAGGATAGAAATAAAGAAGAACTAGGAAAATACCCTACATTATCTACATCTAATCCATTTTTGACATTTCACTGGTCCACCCATTGCAGAGCTTGCCCCCCACTCTACACTCTTCCCCAGGACCTCTGCAAATTATCCTGTTCTCGACTCAAAATCGCTTCTTTGAGCCATTCCAGGTTGATTTAGCCGGACCTCATCGAAAAGCTTATGTGGATGAAAAAGTCACCCAAGCTCTTCCCATTGACATTATGTATGCCCTTATTTTTCTTCTTATCTTCACAGCCGCAAAGCAGGAAGGACGCCCCCCCCCCCTCTCCAACTCGATTTTCACCGTCAGAGTAATAGCATGGAGCGCAGTCTACGCTGTGGAGGGTTTATGGATCGAAACCTCTTACGGCGGTCCTTCACCCCTTCAGACCCATTGTCCAATTTCGGACTCCTATCAAAGGGTTAAAGTGCCCTAAAAGTAAATAGTATGGGAAATTGCTCGCCGACTGCTTGGTAAGAACTGCATTCCAGATCAATATCAGACAGTGACGGTATCGAGCGCTCATGGCCTTTGAAGGAGGGAGGGCGGAGCGGGAGTTGCCTAGGAGAGGGGCCTGGGAGAACACGAATCGTTAGCATCCTCCACTAGAATCTTTTCGCTTCCTCAGGGCTCAGTTCTAAGTGCTACTTACTTGAATGACTCCCCTCACTAGGCCACGAGCGCCTCGTATCGTAAATCAAGGCGTCAATATCATCCTCACCACTTCTTCAGTCATGTGTGCGCACGATTTGGGGGTGGTAAAGGGTTGACTTTTGGCGCCTAGTCAACGGCGTTGATAATGCGCTTCTACTGCAAAAGCGCCACCTTTCGTTCCCTTAGATAGGTCCCTGACCTCTTCGTTATGCATCTTACCCTTTCGTTAGCAACTGAATTATTGCAACCACTGCCTTTAAGGCGGATCTAAAGCTACTTCGGAAACAACTTAGCACAGCTAATAGACCAAAGCTTGATTTATCCCAGCCTTGCCGTAGCTTCCTGGACAAGACTGTTGTAACCGGGCTGCCTCCGCGCCCCAAGGAACACCTCAAAAATCAGGAGCCGTGTAGGAGAGTATGATTTGTTAATGGGGTTTTGTCTAGGGTGTCTCTCCCACGGCCGTATGAATGGATTTCGACAGGCTATGGAGTGGGGGGAGTTTATCATCACAGAGAGCCCATACACCTAACACCCCTTCCTAGTCCCCCCAAGACTGCCTCAGGGAAAGACTAGGGCGTGAGTATATGAGCAATTTTCACTCACCCCAAAGTCTTCCCCTCTGTTGAAGAACACTGAGTTTACCCAGATGGGAAGGGAAGGGTGTCGTGAGGCTAACCGGGCTGTTGTCAGAATAAGTGGTTCATGTTTGTTGAGTTGCTTCTCATGTTTACAACAGCACCTCTCCGGTTCCGCACGCTATCAACCGCACTAGTACAGTACTAGCAAAAGCTAAGCCCGATGCGGGGCTCGAACCCGCGACAGCCAGATTAAGAGTCTGGTGCTCTACCGACTGAGCTAACCGGGCTGCTGGGCTAGGTCGAGTAGTTGTCTCAGTTAATGCGACATAAAATGGTCAGCAAACAAAATAAGTGATATAGAAGTACACATTGGGCGCTCGTCTTTTTGTGGGGGTAGGGGGGGGACCATGAAGTGAGTGAGCCACTAACACAACTTGGGATGCGACATAAAATGGTCAGCAAACAACATAAGTGATATAGAAGTACACATTGGGCGCTCGTCTTTTGTGGGGTAGGGGGGGGGGGGACCATGAAGTGAGTGAGCCACTAACACAACTTGGGGCTGAGCCCTGGGAAGGAAAGTGATTATGGGGAAAGATGTGAGCAATCGTTGGTCTCCCTGGTGTTTATTTCCTATCCCGGGCTTAGTTCTAATAGTTTCACCTAACAGCGGTTTTTGAATGCTCTCCTTTGAGACTCTGAACTCGGTCCGCACCCCTGTGCCTCTCCAACTACTCCAGCACCGAGGAGCATCCACATTCTAGTAGTTCTGAATCGTGAAAGTGGCATACGATAGCTTGCTCACAACAAGCACGTTGATACTCTGGTGTGCTACCTGAAATGTGCGGACACTTCAGACTTCGGGAAATCCTGCACAAAAGCAGAGGCTGTAAGGTTGTATGCTTCCTTGTTAGGAGTGGGACCCCTTCAAGATAAGGTATGCTCTCCCTAAGTCCTCGGGAAAGGCCACGCTCACCACCGCCAATATCTCCACGATTGACATCCAATCGGGGAGATACCCGAGAGATTGGCATGCATTTGGGGAGATATCACCGGCGATCGGTGAGTATGGCCTTTCACCGAGAGCTTTCGGGGAGAGAATATCTTACCAGGATAGGAGCCCTCCCCTGTTTGGGGAAGTATACTCACGGCTCCAGGATCTGATGCTGTTTGAGACGAGTTTGATGCACTTTTTGCAAGCAAATTTCCTTCCATCAAATAAATAGAGAACCAGGCGCAGCCTCGAGGTTGGGCTCGAGGTTGGGGGGGGGGCAGGGAGCATTCTTAGGTCACCCCCAGGACCAACCACAAGCCTTCGTAGAAAGGCGAATTGCATTCGCGCAACATTGATGCATGTTTACGGGCGCCTCCCCCCCCCCCCCTCGAGCCATGGGCCAAGGACCATACCGACAAATATCTGCAAAACGTTTGTGTGAAAACATTCATTGGCCAGTGACCTTGTGAATTTGTCGTGACACTTTGTCATAGCCGTTTATTAGCCGTGATGAGTAGGAAGATAAGGGATTTTGTTAGAGTAGTACTACCGGTACCGTTGCAGGATAAGTTAATGGCTAGACGTTTTTTCGATGCGACATAAGTTGAAGAGATTTGTCACGAGATAAAGTCAAGTCAACACGTCCATAATCTTCAATAATCTTCAATTAATAGAGGCAAGTATTTCGCCTTTGGAAGGTGTTGGAGGTTCATTTTCGATGGCTGATCCGATTAGGGTTGTTTTCTGAAAAAGCAACTTTGAGTCAAAAACTGTGATGGCAATTTTTTAATGGCGTTGCGGTTCTGATGACGTCATTGAATTGTTTTAGGGGGCGGTCACAACCCCACCCCCAGCGCGCTCAGAGTCTAGTCAACCAATGGTGATCAATAACGTCATCGAAACCGCTCCGCCCGCTTATCAATAACACTGCTTTTAACTGATGGCTTTCTAGTAAATTGGTGCGTAGCTTTTATACTAAGTGGGGCGGTAGATCTCAGATGGCTACCCCCACGTTCCGCCAATCCTTTGCGACCGCTTCTCTGTGACGATGGGACCACAAACTCGTCCAAAGTGGGCGGGGTACAGAGGGCTTGCGTTGGACCGTCACGCCCACATCAACGCTAGTGTACTCAGGGGGAGGTATCGCCATGCGTGCTGAGCCAACGAGAAGAAGATGACCTTTCGGGAAAATGAAGTTGCTTACACACCCCTTACTCTTTGTTCCCCTAACGCTTACACCTAGGGGGGGATTAGAAGGGAAATACTGGGTATTACTGACTATTCGACAATGATTCCTCTCCTCCCCCTATCTTCATCGGCGACACCAGCGTCCCTAGTGGAGCTCTATTCGAGGATAGCCAAGGGCTCTCACATGGCAACAAAAATCATGGATTGTGGTGGTTGAATGCGCTTAGGCAGCGCTTACAGTTCGCGATCATAGTAGTCATAGTAGGCGGTTAGGCGATTAGGCGCTCGCTCAGTGGGCGGAGCTATCAAATCGATACGTATCCTTTTCTTCTCGCCTACCCGACTAGTCGCGTTCGCCCAGTCGCCTAATCGCCTATTCGATACGTATACATCCCGCATACTCGCTTAATCGCTTAGTCGCCCAATCGCACATGATATCGCGAACTATGAACGCCGCCTTACTTATCGTGATGGCCAGCCCACACCACAGCTGTTCAGGTTTGAAAATGTCGTTACCGTCGGGGAATTGGTAAGACTTGATGGTGCTGAAGTTGGAGCCGATGATGTATGAGGTGATGAGCGTTCTTGTTTTGCCGTGTCTTCTGTCGTACTTGGGAGTATCCCCGTTTTCATACTGCTGCTGGCTAGTATTGGAGTGCTCGTTTCTTCCGCCGTAGTTGGAGGTATCCCCGTTTTTATGCTGCTGCTAACCAGTCTTGAATTGCTCGTTGATGTTGTACCTCTTCGTACTCGAGTGATGATCATATCCGGCTCCACCGACACTTCGCTCCCGCTCTCTACTACTGAAAAAATTGTAGTCGTTAGCTCAAATCAGATGTGGTAAGTGGCATGATCAAGGCTACATGCCCTTGCTCGTCCAAAATCTGATCTAACCTTTTCGTGCGGGGATCGATGATGGCTCCGTGTGATGGGACGTGACATCCTGAAATGTCAAGCTCAGCGGCGTAGACGAAGTAGAAGTCTTTCAGTACCTCCGGATTTTTGCAGTAGTGATAGATCACGACTCCGGCTGCTAAGCCACCAACGAGCGCCAACATTAACGAGTGATGTGAGAAGAATGAATGAATGTCACCGCTACATTCCGAGTACATTTATACTTGACTTACTGTGATTGGGTGATAATCATGTCTATTATCACTGAAAAAAAACAAGGATCTACATGAAAACTATTATTTGTCATGTTTTACGAAAGGCTTACGGTAAGATCGCATCCATACTCACAATCAGTGCGGCGCTTCTGTCCTCGGGGGGGGGGGAGCATGCTAAAACACGGCCGACGGGGTGACATTAAGACTAAAATGAACTCAGGAAAGGCGGGGGAACGCAAACTGCTCACATACTCCTCCAAAATCCCTTCCTCTCCCCCCTCCCCCTGAGGATCATGGTCAGTCCCAAGTGCTGTAAGTGGCTTACTCACCTGAATGTCTTCCAACAACATGAGCGCCTTCAGGTTTTCAGGAGAATAGAAGGATTGGCGAAGAAGATCAGATGCATTGTCGATTATCTCATTGGGCGGGTTTCGGGTAAAAAACCACTGATCAATCCATTTCCCGTTCAACTCTCCCCCCGCCTCCCTGCCCGCCCACCTACCACTTCTTGCTGCCTTGATGGGTTTTGACTGACACAAGTGAACATTATGGCGATCAAGTGGGCCTTTGGGCCCAGTTGTTTGGGGATCGTTACGATTTTAGTGATTATGCGATTGTGCGATTCTGCGATTTGGCATTACGCTGGAAGATATGCATAAAGTGACTCATGCGAGGCTTGATCTTCGAGTGTGATCGCCTAAAGCGCGTTCAAAGTTCGCAATCGCACATGCGATTACACGAGAAGTCGATTAGGCAATGATTCAATAAGAAAGTATACGTATCGATTGGGCGATTAGGAGAGCAGGCGGGCAGGCGACAAGAAAAGGATGTGTATCCATTTGTTTACTCCGCCTATCAAAGCAACAGTCCCAGCAGAGTAGGCGTGGTTGGAATCAGTTGCAATCCCTCGGCCGATTCCGACCACGCCCACTTTGGAGCTGTTCAGCCCCTAGTCAAAAACGTAAGAACTCTGACTGAACAAAAAAACTCACCTTGGAAAGCTGCTAGGAGGGAGCTGAAGTGGGCGTGGTCGTAATCGGCCGGGGGGATTGCAGCCGATTCCGACCACGTCTACCCTGCTGGGACTGTTGCTTTGAGCGCTTCCTGAATCGCCTAATCGTGGTCGCCTAATCGCCTACTCGATAGCTATACCCTTCCTTATAGACAGATCGCCTAATCGCATGTACGATCTCACCTTGAGCTCTCTCCAACGCTTAACAGCACAATCACACAATCGTCGAATTTTCCGATCTCAACATGTTTCCTTTCAGTAGCACCTCCAAATCACGAGAATCGTGAGCTATGAGGAGGACTTACAGAAGCAACAACGGTAGCTATATGGGTTCATGTTTATGGCTGATCAGCATCAGTACAAGGACCTCTCAACACAAACGCCACCTGCAGCAGTGCACTGTATCAGATCAATGGAAAGGACGATGAAGAGCCACATAGCTTATTGCATATCAGTTTTGGGTCAGTTCTGGGTGACCACTTGCGCAAGAATTGATCAATGAGGTAGGATCCAGAGGTATAAGCTCAGCGCGTCAAGGGGCGTATAGGAATGGACACCTCGTTTAATTCGCTATTATGTTGAGTAGATTATTTCGAGCTTCACTGATAAGACTTAGTGAGGGAAGGGAACTCTGCGGTGCATGGGCAGAATTTGTTCCCTACCCCCCGTTTCTCCTTCTTCAGGCTAAGTCGCTTCCCTTCCCTCTCCCACATCCTGGTCATCTTACAACGAATGGCGCCGAAACAGCAGTATGAACACGTAGCTAAGTTCGAACAGAACAAGCAACTTGTCCCCATGTTTTCTCACATCATTGCAAAGAGAACAAAGATGAAATTGCAAGGTTACGCCTACTATTCCTCCATCTACGGTATAAGTCCAGTAGAAGCGAGCGGAAGATCCTGAATATTGAGCTCTAGCCAGATTGAAGATCACAGAATTTGCCCCATGGATAGAGATGGGCGAAAGGAAAAAGTTAAAATGAAAAACAAAAAAGAAACCTCACGTGACAGGCAGAACGCCGACTGCAGGACGACCTGAACAATTGCATGCACAAAAGCGACGAGTTGCTTTGAAACAACATCAAACAGTGTTCCCTTCAACAACAGAAACACATAAAAGATGCTGTGATGAAGAACAGGTCGAAAGGAAAAAATAAAATGAAAAATAAAAAAGCAAACCTCATGATACTGGCAAGTCCTTGCAAAATGCGTTGCTGTAGAAAGCAAACTTCAAAGCAGCGTCAAAAATGTTCTTGACAGTGAAAAGAACATGTGTATGATACTGCTGTGAAAGGTGCATATAACGCAAGAACAAAAATCGAAAATCAAGTACACGAATCCATCAAAGATGCTAAAGCCACGCTTCAATACCATTGTTTGCGAAATCTCATGCAAATCTCATGCACAACAGCATATTATTTTATTGAAACTGACTTACCTGTCCCGAAGTGAAGTAGAGTAGTGCTAGAGAATACTAGAATATAGCAGAAGGTCCGAATAATAGTAGAAATCAACAAATATAATCAGCTGTTCCCTGCGACAACTGTCAAGTTGGTGTAGTCCGCAATTACGACTACGGCCCCGTACACCCTGTCGCCGGGATATGGACTGTGCAAGTGCGTAAGTACGTCACATTTTTGGATACGGTAGGCGCGAAATGTATGCACGTGGGACTGCTGTCCGCAACTGTGGTTTAACAAGAATGGGGGAATTCGTGAGCCAAGGGAGGGGAAGTGTAGCCAATCTACGGCTTGGGAGGTGAGAGAAAAAGCTTGACATGCGGGAAAAGTAGGCATGCCCATCCCATTTGTATAGAGTCGAGATGGGTTTCTTGAGGCTAATAGGGCCGGCGCCAGAACAAGTAATTAATACTTCTTGGGTTGCTTCACATTACCACCTTTTTCGGTTCTGCACGCCATCAATCGCACTAGTACAGTGAATGCAAAACGTAAGCCCGATGCGGGGCTCGAACCTGCGACAGCCAGATTAAGCGTCTGGTGCTCTACCGACTGAGCTAACCGGGCTGATGTCGGGACAACCGCTTGCAGCGTGCAAGACGATAAGAATAAACAAAACACAAAACAAAAGCAATCTATGAACAACGCACTAGAAACAGCGACAGTAAATAGTATGGTCAGGTTCACTCGAGAAATGTAAAAAACGAAGAAAGTCCCAAAAGGGGGTGGGTGTGTTAGGGACTGCGAACGGGAAAAGTCCAGGCCGTGCCGTCGAAGTGCGGGCGGAGGCAAAGTGGTGGTTTTGTGCCCGTTATCGATATCCAATCACTATTGCTGATAGAGCAGGTCATTTTCTCGACTTCCTGTAGCGTTTCAAACGCACCTATTACATTTTGGCTGATTTCTCGATCGCCTTCTGTGTTCGTTCGCTTTCTGGTCGTTAATTATAAGCAGTGAATGGCGAAAATGAAATTGGAGGGGGGCCATTCCATTCTGCTGGGAGACTCTAACGATAAGGATCAAGAAAGATGGAAATACTTCTAGAGATGAGCAAAAAAAACTTTGATACCGGGTTTTAAAGGAGGACTCCACGATAAGAGCGAAGGTCGAAGAAAGGGAAAATTGCCCAGTGGGGATTAAGGCGGACCTCCTGAGGGTGCGCACTGTCACGCAATCGGCAGCGGTAGATTTCACCTAGACAATCTAGCATACGCACTTTTGGCGCGTCCAGCGATCCCTGCCTACCGACTATCTAATCACTCATCGCGGATCTGTACGCAGCGAGTGATAAGATAGCAGAAAGAGCGTTCTATCGAAGAGGGCACATCGATTGGAGTCGCATCAATGCCGAAATCAAAGGGAAAGGAAAGGGTCCCACTTTTTGAGTTCTAGGCAGTCTCTCATGGTTTTTGCTTCTTTCTGGACCCACTCACCATCCCTAACCTAATTTGGAATGGGTTGCTTTTTCATCGTAAATTCTGCCTTTGAAGTAACATATCGATAAGAACAGGCAAAATTTCCAGCCACCCACTGTGGAGCTCCTCACCTTACCCTACCCTCTCCCCCTAAAGTCTAGGGGTAATATTCGGTTCTGGACCCACTACTCTCAAGAGTGGACCCGGGGTTGCCACAACGAAAACGGCGGAAAAGCCACTTCCTGTTCTGGTGAACCGGGTGTATGTAAACAGAATCGCCCGGATCCCTCCCCGCGGTACTGGTCGTGACTGCGACGTAGCTACTACAGTGGACGAGTTTCTATGTACGTCATTGTGTTGTCGTCACTCAGCAAGTAAGTTGTAATTTGATATTCGCGTCCCACAACCGACAATTCCAACAATCCCTCGTCTATCGGAAAACGGCCGCGTCGCTACGCCTCATGTATGGCCGCACTTCTCGACGCGACGACAGGACGATTCTGTTGACCGCCCCCTTAGTAAACCACACCCCTTTGGTGTGCTATATGCAAGGCAAAGACAGAACAGTGTCGATATCGGAAGTCGTGCACAAAAGCAGGAACTGATGGTGTTGACGAGCGGATATTGTTTACGAGCCACTTGACTTTTCCTTAATCCGCGTCCTGCTGCGGTGGCTAGAGCAAAGGCGATTAGAGAATGGGTACCAGACCTGCAGAGAAGGGAGAATCGCGAGAGAGCGCAGAGGCGGTTCAAAGGGCTGAGTTCAAATAGTTAGTCGACCAGCGGGGACGTGTTGGGCGCACTTTCTTTAAGTAGTTTGAGCTCCCTCTTCCAAATGAGTAGAGGACCAGGCGTAATGCTCCTCGACAGGGGGGAGGGGGGCATTATTCTGGGGGTAGGCCTCTGGGAATAAATTTACGGGAAAAGACGAGCTACAGAGAGAGTGAAATTTCCAATGTGCGCCCGTCCTTCTTTTCCACAGCTTAGTCCTGAAACTGAGCGTTCCCGTTATCCTAGTGCAATGTTTACGGGCTGCATACACCCCCCCCCCCGAGCCACATTGCGCTGAAGACCATTCTGACGAATATCTGCAGAATGTTCATGTGAAAACATTTTGAAGAAAATCAAAACTTGCGGAATCAATGACAGTGGTCGTAAGATGGGCCCTGACATAAACGGACCCGGGAAGCGGCCCGAAGGACGTTCAAAGCAGCGCTAGTTTGATATATCGCACGTGAACTTGAAGTTAGCTGGTATCCATTCCGATTAGACAATCAATCGGAAAAAGTGGCATCAATATAACAGAAAAGCCGACTCCACCACCAAGCGGAACAAATGCTCAAGAAGAAGAAGAAATTGTGTGAAAACATTTATTAGCTAGTTGCCTTGTGAATGATATGGTGACACACACACTTTGTCGTAGCCGTTTATTATTAGTGATGAGTAGGAAGATTAGGGCATTTTGCCAGAGTAGTACTACCGGTACCGTAGCAGGATAAGTTAATGGCCAGACATTTTTTCGATGTGACCAAGTTGAAGAGATTTGTCACGGGACAAAGTCAAGTCAACACGTCCATAATTTTCAATTGATAGAGGCAAGTATTTCGGGTGTTGGAGGTTCATTGTCGGTGGCTGATCCGATTGGAGTAGTTTTCTGAAAAAGCAGCTTCGAACCAAAAGCGATGATGGCAATGGTTGAAGTATCACGGTTCTGATGACGTCATTAAATGATACTGATGGAGAGGGGGTCAAGAAGCGTTCTCAACCACACTCATAGCGCGCTTACTAGTTAGCCCGGTCGTCCACCAATGAGCTCATGACGTCATCGAAACCGCCCCGGCCTCCACCAGTCAAGACCACTGCTTTAAATTGATCGCTATCGGAAAAAAGGCGCTCATGTCCTTGGGGAGGACATCAGAGAAAGGCCGATGGTAAGTAACACCAGGACTGAGCCTAGGACAGAAGAGAAACACCAAGGAGAATACACATTGCTCACATCTTTCATCCAGGATCACTGTCATTGCCCAAGGCTTAGTCCCAAGCACAACAATTGTTTCACCAACTTGAATGTCCCCACCCAAGGACATGAGCGCCAGGAAAAAAAAATTGGTACAAAGCTTTTATAATTGAAACGAGGTTTACGATGAGCTACGACACATTTCGCTAATCCTCTACCACTACTTCCCAGTGAGTGTGAAAACACAAACTCGTCCAAAGTGGGCTGGACCCCCACAGAGGGCCCATGTGGACGCGCCACGCCCTTTCGGCGCTAGCGTACTTGAGAGCAGCACCAAAATGAGGAATAAGTCTAGAAGGAGAGGATGAACTTTGAGGGAAAAGAAAATAGCTGCCCTTCATACTTACAAGGAACGTTTTTTTGCATAATATAGAA
>KZ346953.1:55390-65858 GCA_002352805.1 Teladorsagia circumcincta | reverse complement strand
TCGCTTAGCATGCCTAATTGAAACCAGGGATTAGCAGCACAGCAGAATCGTAATAAATAGCCAGATACATAAAAGTGGTTTTGAGGAAGGATTCGGAAATTTCAACAGAGAAAAGAGGACAGTGAGAAAAATAACCATACACCTATTCCACCGTAAGTTAGGTGATCGCCTACCATAGCGCTAGTGGGCAGCCTGTAAGGAACAATAGAGATCAATGTGCTCTTCCTTCCATTTATTCAGCGCTTATCCCACTTGGCCCGCTGTGGGTAAATTGTATTGAGTTGTCCTATAAGTGGTGTCGTTTTTATTCGAACAAAAAATTTGTGCTAGAATTCAATGCTTATACATCAGCTTGGATCCCATTCGAAAGAAATTGTTTGCTCCACAAAATCCTTGTTTTGCTTCCACAACCGTTGGGAAATTTGAATTTCAGTCCAGCAAAGTGAGATTTGCAGTCGACGAAAAGTAGCCAGAACGCAACTAGTTCTAAGCCTATTTTCACACAGAGAAATCAACCAGTGAACCAGTCAACCTCGCGCGGTGAAAACCCTATCTCCAGGATGCCGGGCATATAGCGTCAAATGTACAATTGCACCCCCCAATTTTATTGCATCATTCGATATGTGTCCAAATTCGCTATCGAATTGGGGTATCGCCATAATTTTATGGGCAGGCGGAGCTTGTATGGGCGGGGAATGTATTTATGCATGTATGCGATGTGGACACAAAAAAAAACTTTAAAAGAGCTCAAAGTGTTTCCGTTTGCCCCGAGTTTCCTGACATCATCTGATAGCTCTCTTCAAACGCTATCAAATGGTAATGTCAATGTGCGTAGGCGAGTGGGCGGAGCTTGTCAAATGGGCGGAGAATGTATGTATGTATGTATGTCTAGGGCTATTTTGGTGGCCGTCTCCAACGCCGCCTACGTGCGGCACTCGGCTCTTTCTGCGCGGCTACTATTGGCTTTTTCCGGCTACAGTAATCCTACAGTAATCTCACCGTATAGCTTCAGCAACCCAGTGGGCGGTACTTGCACTTGGTTGGGCGGGGCGCGAGTTACAGGGGCGTTGAGGCATGCGTACTCCACATAGTCGCGGCCTCTTCTAAACAGTCAACTATCAAGCTTTCTAGCAGATCGCGTCGCTCCTTTTTCAGATTTCATGAAAAAACACGCGCAATTTTCTTCGCCATCAATGTTTACTGAATGTAGTGCTTCGCTTCAGTTTGCTGCGAAACAAGGCCTTTGAAACCACGGGACGGTAGAGTCGTTGGCCAGAATAACTATTGCACCTTAGCAACATCGAGGCAGAAGCACAACCACCATTAAAACAACAAAAAAAATTTTGTGAATAAAAACGACGCTGCTTATGGGACAATCCAATATCTTTTCCATACCACATAATGCCTGCAAAACTTGAGGGTTCCATGTAGCGCATTAAGCCAACACTTCTTCAATAGCTCTCTATGCCAATGGTCAACGGCATTGAACTTTTCGAACTGAACGAAGGACCTGCAACACGCATTCGGGTCAGGGTGAATATAGGCCGATGAATTCCTTGACCATGGCTCTCTTCTTTGCGAGAGTAATTTCGAGAGTTAATGTACGCGCAAAGGGCACAGACGGCTCGCAGGTGGCGAGAGTGAATATCCGCACGGGAGGGTGTGGACAACGGGCGAGAATCCTCGACCCGTTACCGTTTCCTCGAGTGATTTTCACCCTGATTCGGACACGCGCCCTTTATTAAGAGCCTCTTGCATATAAAATTTGATGTTCAGATATAATGAAACGATCCATTTGAATGAAGGATTCTCTCAGCTACGGTCCCGGCTTCTTTGCCTCTAGCATTTACTTGACCGCTTTCCGTGCTTCTTTGATTTCAAATGTCCAGCACAACAGCTTTATAAATTAGGCAGCTATATTCGCAGCGCAGCACGTTAGGGCGATGTCAGACTTTGCGGCAAACTGTGTACCAGCGACTCAATAGTGCCGGGACCAAACGTTCGAAGGAAGCCCGGCCATTCACAAACAGTGTCATTGGACAGTAAGCACAGTTTGAAATTGGCGGGGCTTCTTTTGAATGTTAGGTCCCGCCACTATTGAGTCGCTGGTACATAGTTCGATTCGCAGGTGTAACGTTCGATTCGCTGGCGCAACGCTCGTATCCAGCGATTCTCTAGCTAATTGCTCGATTCGCAAAGTCTGACATCGCCCTTAGCCTGAATAGTCACGACCTTACATTTCTGTTCTTCCAGCGTCTCTTGGTGTCACGAACGACTCGACCGACATTTGGACCCGTGCCTTGAACCTTTTGTTCACGTATCTCTCGTGGTACTTCCAGACAGGAATTGCTAGTGCAGCCGATCGAGTGATGAAAGCGAAACTTGGACCAAATGCTACTCCAGTCTGGGTGAGTTGCTAACAGCCTTATAGAACGTACGGAACAAAACTTTGACTGACGAACTCGATTAAAACATTGATTATCCCCTCCGAAAAATTTCCTTCCACATTTCACAGCTTTCTCACTTTTGCCAGATCAAAGAGGAAAGAAAAAAGCGAGAATCTATTCACATTTTCACCGCGTTTACACTAATCCTCACTTGCGAAAATCAATGAATCAGTGGAGCTCTTGTAGGACACAGTGGCAAACATATCTTGGGTACTGGTCAACTCTGAACCACTAATGGAATTTGAGAAACCCACGCTGCACAAAGTTGTCGACATTGGAGGACTCGGAGTGCACAAGCCAAAGCCACTTAGCGAAGTGAGTTTTTTCATTCCAGTGCTTTCCCCCTCATTGAGTCAGATTATACAGCATGGAAAATCATGCTTTTAAGGAATGGGATCGTGTCCTCAATCTCAGGAAACAAACCGTTCTGATCTCGTTTGGCACGGTAGCACAAAGCAGGTACATGCCGGAATCGATGAAGAAGGCCATCATCAAAGTCGTCAAGTCGTGAGTTTTGTGGGATCTCTTGAGGTCGAAGTCTTTCGTAGCACCTGAATGAACCCTACCTTCTCTTCAGCAATCTGAGAACTGTGAGGTTATGATTCTAGGCGCTATCCAAGTGCGGTTAGCACGCCTTTTTTGGATACTGTGGGCGCGAAATGTATGTACGTGGGACTGCTGTCCGCTGCTATGGTGTTCCAGGAATTGTGGGATTTCGTGAGCCAGGGGGGTGTAGCCAATATAGGGGTGGGGGCACAATTTGACATGCGTGAAAAAAATGGAAGGTGTGTATCTCTTCGTAGAGTATGGTCACGTCATTTTAGTGGGCACCAAACCTTATGTACATACATTTCCCGCCTACCATTTCCAGAAATGCGGCGTGCTAATCGCACTTGCATAGAGCCTGATTCTACTCCAAATGGAGTATTTCTGCTTTCCAGACTTAAGTGAAGCTCAGTCAGAAGAGAATAAAATAGGAAAATTTGAAATGAACTGAAATCACGAGCGGTTCGTGAAGGCGAGTGGCCACCAGTAGCGGTTATGGTAAATCCCGATGTGACGCAAACGAAGGTAATTTTAAAGGCATGCCTCAGGGTCGAGTTGGTGTGGTTCTTGCGCGCAAATGCGGATGTGCGAAATGGCCGTTAAAAAAAGGAAAAGATCCGTTGAAAACGCTCAGGTTAAGAGTCCACTCACTCGCGTAATTTGCTGTGCTAAGGCAATAAGAGACTAAGCAGAAAGGCGAGATGAGGAGTGAGCGCAACTGATGAGAGGGCGCCGAACAACTGCTTGATGGAAGAAAAAATTGCAGCTGCAGCAGCTTGCTTTGCAAGGCCCTAGAGCTCTCGTTAGATGATTTCCGTCCACGGAAATGCAACATCTATGGTTGTCCTTTGAGGGTCTATCCTACAGAGAAAGTGAATCGTTCACGCGACTTCTGTCTGGGTTGGGCCTTTCAATCTCGATCGAAACATTGGATCTCGAAAGAATGAAAGGGGAACAAAAGAAGGAAGTGGATTGTCTCCTGTGTCAAACGCATCCTCATAGAAGAGTTTATCAGTTTACAATATCCTCCGTTCGTGCTGACGTGCTCCCGCAGTAAGGGATTTGAGGAAGAGGAGTTTTAGGCACTCATCAGGATCAAGGTGATATATTGGGTTGTCCGGAAAGTTTCCGCCGATTTTGACACTGAATTCAAATGCGCATATCTCGGACCAAACAAAACGCTTTCGTTCGAAATAAAAGCTGTTATATTCCTCGTACGTTTCTCTTCAAAACAGGTTTTCAAATGTTACAAATGTCTTAAGCGCTGGAATTCTGTAAATGATAAATCCGGTGAAGTCCATTTTAGCATCAGCCTAAACTTCGAAGCATATCTCTCCAAAGAAGCTATCCACAAGGTAGGAAAAGTGGCAGCCAATATGCAAAAGGTTGTGTGAGTAAGATGTTAGCAACGCACTTCAGTAGCCCATCTAGTTCAATTTCAACACGGTCAGCGCTTCGGTGTGGGTTCGAGACACATCACGTGGAGAAATCATTCCCCTTTCAGATAATTCTTATTGGGCGCATTCATCAAAGTTTCCGGTGTATTTGACACCTTGTTGAAAGTAGAGTCCTCGGCAACATTTCCGTCTGGGCTTGAGGAGCCGCATCTGCCACAATCTTTGTGAAAGTGTTTACAATTCTGCCTCCGTGCATTCCCACCTTCTAAAAAACCTGCTGACCCTAATCTCGATCAACGTTTTCCGGAGAGGCTCGTCAATTATTGCCACGAGTCTTTTCTGTGTTGCACTTTTTAATTCAATCAAGAAAAGGGCCGTTTTCATCCAGTAGAAGAGGGTAGAAGGAGAGCGGATGAGTGTTGGAAACAGGGACTCACAGCGCTACCTGGTTGTCGACTTTTACGAAATTTTCGGCCTTTTGCATTTATTTTAAAATCACAAGTAGGTTAAATTCAATTCATTATTAGACTCTTCTACCGTTATGTGCAGATTTAGTTTAGTCAAAATCTTTGATAATTTTTATTCATGTCCAGTATCCAACCACTACCCAATTCACCTTCGAGGCTCCCGCAATTTCTGGAAAAGCTACCTGAACCATTGCTGCACAGCGCTGTTTTTGTGAATGTTGGACCAAACACACAGATGATAATACGACTTGCTCGCGCCTCTCTTCGGATATTTATGGTTGAAAAAGTAAAGTAATGCGGGGTCGCCTCTTGACTAGGTGGTTCTCAAGGCTTTAGAAAAGTGGTGGCAACTACTTTCAAACTAAACTAACACTGTCGCTAGATAGGGCGAGAAATGCGCTTCAAAACGATATGCAGATCTTCAGCAGCTTACTGGAAATAAGTTGAGAACTAAGCCATTGAAATAGTGCTACCAAAATCGGCGGGAACTTTCCGGACAACCCAATACAATAGTTACTTCGCTTGGTAACGGAAACAGAAATGAGAAGGGAACCGATAGTGATACAAAAGAGAACCCTGAAAAAGGCTTCTTATTCAAACGGTGGAGCGTTTCAGGAGATAGAGAGCGGTAGAAGTGATACTATGCGCCACAGAAGGAAAAGAGCAGGTGTTAAGAGAGCATGGCTGCGAGCGAAGGCGGCATAAAGCGTCCGAGTGGCCTATGACTCCGATTCGGGGACAGGTCCCCAGCTGACGAGGGGAATCACGCGTGATACCTCAACGCTTTTGCCTAGTGATGTAGTGCTGCATAGCGATGCTACCCTCTTCGATTCTTGCGCTATGGCTTCGCTTCAGCAACCTGATCCTGGGCAGCTTTCGAATGAAAATGCCGTGCAAAACGAACAATAGATGTAAACTAAAGACTGCTCGAATGTTCATGTTCAGTAAATGGAAATCTGCCACCATTTAGCATGAAACTTGGCATAATCACAAGCAAACTCTCCTTGAGTTTTGAATTTGATCGGGCTCGAAGTCACATAGCGTGCACTCATCGCCATTCAGGGTAGTTACCATGAAAAGCTCTGCTCTTCAACAAGAGCGATTCTACATGGCTGCAAGATTACATTGATTCCGCCACAGGTCGCATCGACGTAAAAGCTTCGCCTTCCCAGGTAGATCCAGCTGTATCGTAGAGTCGATCGCTCTTGCTGGGCGTCACACAGATGGCATCACTTGTCTTGACTTTAATGCAGTCAAGAGGATAGATCATGATAAGGTTTTCGCCTCGTCTCTAGAACCCCTTGTGGGTAATTGCCTTATTTTTCAAGCTCCTGTGCTTTTCTTACAAGATCTTCTCAACATACATTCATATCATCGCGATTGCTTATCTACCGCATTCAGTTAGACAGGCACCTCAGTATGACCGACCAACGTTGCCAAAGAATAACTCAAGAGTCATGCGCAAGTTTTGGAGGAAATCGTAGAAGAGGCAACCTTAGACTCTATGGAGAAGAATTCTCAAGTATTAGCCCCTTGTGCCCTTCGTAGTTCTGAGAACTCATACAAGATATCTGCCTTGATACTCACCTCATTAGTTAATTTTTGCCGCCAACGCATGCAACAGCACGTTTCAGTTATCCGAATGTCACGTTCATCTGGAAGTACGAGGAACCAGACGATGCGATCTTCGAAGGAATAGATAACCTGATTCCTTCGAAATGGACGCCACAAAGCTGCTTGCTAGGTAAGATTTAAACAAGTCATGCAAGTCTTATTAATTGTCTCAAGCATCCGTTATGTCCTGATGGAGTCATGAATTACAATAACAGGGGAAGTGGGGTCACCAAAATTCAGCGATGTGACAAACGCATACTGAACTTTTTTTAAAGGGTAACAAACAATAAATGATGTCACCTCTCAAAATGACCGGTAACAGCCTTCATATGTGTTGTGGTGTTAATTTCTGCCCTGATATAATTCTGCAAGAAACGTCAATGGCCATAGGCGACGCATTTTGTCGAACAAGTGGTGATGGTTCAGTGGGTGGTGATTCAATTCCTATCAACAGCGCGTATAACACAGACACTTAAACTACCACTCCAAAAGTATCCGACGACTCTACCACATAAGAGGCTCCGGACTTTGGTGGTCGAAGTGCGGTGAGCACGTCGTACTTTTTGGATACTGTGGGCGCAAAATGTATGTACGTGGGACTGCTGCCCGCTGGTATGGTGTTACAAGAATCGGGGAATTCGTGAGTCAGGGGAGTGTAGCCAATTTATGTAGGAGGTGGGGGACAGCCACTTGACGTGCGTGGAAAGCTGGAATGTGTGAGTTTCCACGAGTTTCTTAGCGTATCGTAACGTCATTTTAATGGGCACCAGTCCCTATAAACATACATTTCGCTCCTACCGTGTCCAGAAAATGCGGCGTGCTTACCGCACTTGGATAGTGCCAGTACAGAAAATTCGGCGATAAGAATGAAATATTAAAGAAAGAGGAAAAAAGGGGTCTGATTAAAATATCAACAGGTGACCTCTTACATTGAGATTCTTCAGCATAAATAGAGAAAATAGCACAGATTAGTAATAGCGAAATAGCCGCACAGAAAATACTGAGTGAATCAATAGTAAACAACGTGAATCAATTGAGCAGATTAAAAAAAGAGTCATCCGAATGTAGTGGTAGCATCTTCAGTGAATATTTATCAAATAGGAGTTGAATGAGTTCAATAAGGACTTTCGCCAAATATGGCAATCAAAATGACCACATCAGAACAAAAGTTAAGCTGGAAGAAAAAGCGAGAAGAAAGTGTTAGGAGGGGAGGGTTGGGGGGGGTTAGCTGGCGTTCAGGAGGCTCCTATTGGCGCTGCTTCCCTTGAGGCCGATGTCGGACTTTGCGAATCCAGGGATACGCTAGCGAATCGCTGGCTGGATACGAGCATTGCACCAGCGAGTCGAGCTGCGTACCAGCGGATCGAACGATGTACCAGCGTCTCAACACTGTTTGAAAGTGGCAGGACCCAACTTGCAAAGGAAGCACCTCCACTTTAAGACAGTGTGTTCCTTTAGGATTCCCTTCGAACGTTGGGTCCCGCCACTTTTTAACATTGTCGAGTCGCTGATACATCGTTCTCTCCATTGGCACACACATAGTTTATCCGTTGGTACACAGCTCGATTCGCTGGTGCAACGCTCACATCCGATTCGCAGAGTCTGACATCAGCCTTATGACGGCGCTTGCTCGTGACCATGCGGTCGATCTGGCGGGTGGAATCTTGAGTTGCTCGATGGGGGTCCACAGGTCGCTGGACATCCTGCAGTCTTTCAGCACACTTGATATGGCGCAAAGTCTCCAGACTTAGGCACTATCCGTGAGGTGTGGGACATCTTGCTTGTCCCAGGCTTTTTGCAACAGCTTCAGGCTCGTCGACTTCACGACAAAGCTTATTGTTGGACAGAAATTCATCATCGCGTGCTCGTGCGTTTATTCACTGCCATGAATACCTCACTATCAATGAAAAGAATCCAAAAAAGGATGTCAATCACCGAGTCGTGATCTCATCTCCTTGCCCGCTACTTTCTCAACTGCTACATCGTGAAGATTCAAGATTGACATTTTGGTCTGTCCATGGTTATTTTCTCATCGTAGCATGAGCTTGCCGTAACGTGGCTACCAGCACTGAGGCAATGTCTGGGGCCAGTGAAAAGGCGAGAACTACACGAAATCCTCTCTCCAATAAACCACAACTCACAATTATTTGCTGTTTATCCTTTCAGGAATAGTGTGTAAACTACATGAAAGTGGCAAATAGAGATACCTTTTGTAGATACCTTTTTAACATCACATTCGTGATTTTTAGCCGACAAACGTTTGACACTTTTCATCACACACGGCGGCGCTGGAAGTATGATGGAGAGTGCGCTCCGAGCGAAGCCGCTGGTTGTTGTTCCCTTGTTTGGCGACCAAACTAGAAATGCAAAGCTCATCGAGAAGTTCGGTTACGGTGAGTAAAATATGAATTAGTTGAAGAAGGTGATATTCACTTCAGTCTGTAATTTGAGATACGCCATGCATCATAGTTTCGTTTTGAATCCAACAAGTCACAAACCTATCATAGATGAATGTTTAGCCTATCCGATAAGTTGGGAGGCGAGTGATGTTCAATCAGTGCCAGTTTGGCCAATTTTTCCCCACTATTTTATTTACATCAGCGTTGCATGGAACTTCATACGGTGACGTATTTGTGTTCATGTAATGTATGACACCGCAAAATTGCGAGAAAAAGTGCTCACAGCTACACCTCTGCCGAGCTAGTATCGTCTTTTGAATTGAACAGTTCCAGAACTACAGATTTCAAGACCAATTCTGCCGTCAATTCTTGAAATCAGCAGATCTGCCCTCCTTCGTCAGGATGCTTTTTGCAGAAGTAATTAGTCAATCTTCAACGCATTTTATCATCCCCACTTGGCCTATACATATAATCAAATTCGGTTCTGAAATAGGAGTTGCAACATTTTTTGGGACAACTCAAAGTTCGCCATTGTTTTCGCCGCAATTGTTTTCAACAAAGAGTCGCGACAAGCAGTTTGTCTCGCTGGGCTCACGTTTAGAGCTCGCTCGAACTTAATCCCCCCCACATTTGAAACAGCCCCACCATTCCTTCACTGTCCGGTTGGCTGGCAATAGTCGTATTCAGAAGGGCAAAACACTTACCCACCTTGGCTGACTTTGCGATAGTATCGGCAAATCTCATTCAATTACCGCTTCTGTTCAGATTAACATAGACGCGCGGCGCACACTAGAACAGGTTTACTCAGCACTTAACTGTTTATTTTTTTAGGTATTCTTCTCGAAAAAGCTCGCCTCCTCAACAGCAATGTGTTACACAGCGCTGTCGATCGAATCCTCACTGATCCTAAGTAAGTGGTAACACTGATCCAACATAGGAGCTGGCAGACAGCTATTATGTATCCCGGTGAAAGTAATGTGGCACTATTACAAAAAAGCCGTTAGAGGTATGATTTAAGATATCAAGCAGCAGCCGATCGAATAAGTCGACTACTGTCGCGGCGTCCGTTCAGTCCTGAAGCGAAATTGGTAAAAACCGTTGAAATGGCCGCAGAATTCGGTGATATACCAGAACTGAAAGTAGCTGGAAGAAACCTTGGATTCGTCGTCTATTATAATTTAGATCTAATTTTTATACTAGCAGCGATTTCCGTTACATTTGTAGGTCTCGTATCATATGTCATTTTTCGGATATGTAATCGTTATTTAGGGGTGGTAAAAGTGAAAATTCAATGAAAACTTATCTGTAAATAAGCTGATTTGCACTTAATAAATATTGCTCACAGCTTTACTTCTTCAGCCCTTTTCGCTTTTGCTCCTTGTCGCTGTAACTGCTTTACATTAGGTTTCCTACATGAGGTAGCTCATGCGGTTCAGCAAAGCCAGGAAAACAAAACACGTGGAGACCTGTTAAATATGACAACATGAAGATTGCACACTTATGCAGCATATTTTAAAAAGAGCAACAATGTCTATAACATAAGGAAAGAGGTATCTCATGATAGAGACGAGGA
This sequence comes from Teladorsagia circumcincta, assembly GCA_002352805.1. Classification (NCBI taxonomy): domain Eukaryota; kingdom Metazoa; phylum Nematoda; class Chromadorea; order Rhabditida; family Trichostrongylidae; genus Teladorsagia; species Teladorsagia circumcincta. Next base: position 55,415 of record KZ346953.1, on the reverse strand, counting down.
AGCTGTCATGGTTGAATGTATTTAT